>JASDQU011103038.1:19445-34759 GCA_032191745.1 Picea mariana
CCCTTTTTTTTTTCAACTACCTTATAACTCCATCCTTATAACTCCATTACAAAAAGCATACCGACAAAGGCTCTTAACAATAGTTCTTATATCCTTTATAAAAGATTTGATAATTTTTTTTTTTTTATCTCAATTACATATATTCTTGAACCATGCTTTCTAGAAAAGCTTCTTCTCCAAATATTAAATTCCAAGCCATTTAAGAAATGAAATTTTACTTTTGTATGGTCAAGAAAGACTATAATAAATTGATAGTCAAACTTGGTTCCAAGATATTCATTCAATGTTTTTATGGCATTTGCACACTATCAATTCCTTCACTAGCCTGAACCCAAAAACTTGTTTGATTTCTTTATCATAAGGTTTGGTAAAATTTATCGTGAGTAACTGTAAGAAGCCATGCTGCTGACATATTATCATGTGATCCTTCAATACCAAAGACTACTTGGGTGTTCATGTTAATTCGAGGGGAGCCTGAACAAGACACGCATCAACAAGAAGGTGGATTTTACCCCACAATGATGGCTCTTCAACCAAATGAAACTCAGTCGGGTCACCATGCACACATATGGATGTTACTCAATGAAACGGTTTCTGAAGGCTCAATGCCCTATTGTTGAATGATTGACCAATTCTTTGATGATGCATGGGCGTAACAATGGAAAGAAGTTAATGGTTGTTTGAATAGTCAAACATGTTATGAAAATAATTCATCTCCTTACTGATCAGAACCCGATACAAGTTATAGTGGATGCTATTATTAACAATGGTCCAAGAGAAGATGCCACTCGAATTGGTTCTGCTAGTGTTGTTTGATGACAAGCAGTGGATATATCTCCTTTGAGACGTGTAAATCAAGCAATATTTCTTCTCAACACTGGTGCTCATGAAAGTGCTTTCCGAAATATAGAAACGATAGCTGAGTTCCTTGCAAATGAGCTTATGAATTCCGCAAAGGGGTTGGTCTGATCGAGTGTCCGATTGGCAGTGATTCTCTTGCTTATTTTACCAAGGTCACGATTGAGGGTTGCGTTCTATGTTGCAGGTAGGGTTCTTGCTCCTTCAACAATGGTGTTCTCTTGCTTCTTGATATCTCTTCACCCATGCCAAAAATAAATCACACTGTTATGAAATTAAAACCATTAACTCTTTTAGATTTGAAATAAAATACTTAGCGTGCTTAAATTCGAAGCTTTTCACTGCCGGTCTCTCTCCTGTACGCGTGGACGAACCCCAACCTTATTTCCATGTGGTTTCGAGTTGCAGACAGACAAACCACCATTTCACTAAACCCGTGGCTCTTTCTCTGCGTTCTTCACTACAAACGAAATGACCAGAAACAGGAACCAACAACCAAACTTTTCTTTGGATTTGCCTCTTTACATCTTTCCTCTCCACGGGTTCAACTCAAACACAAAGCTTCTTTCAAATCTCTGGGACCCTAGGCCCTTCAGTGAGGCTCAGACCTGCTCTGATACCATTGTTAGATTCATAATAAAGAAAGATACAAAAACATAAAGTAAATAACTGAAGCAATTAAGAAACCATGATGAACATAGATAAATAAACACTCGCAGAAAAGGCATACTCTGTATTCATCAATGCTTCAAATAATCATGTACATAGGCATACACATATAATAAAAGAAGACCATAACTGTCATGTAATTGTATAACAGTTAGGTAAACTAACTAACTTATGATTAGAGTTTTAACAGAAATCCAAGGTTAACTCCTTCCATTGGTTAGAAACATTGACCATAGTTTTTTACTTCAACTTATCTAGTCTAGAGTAGTTCCTAGGTAAACCTACTTATCAACCAAGATACGCCTCCAAAGTCTATCTCTAGTCAAAAACACCCATAGTGATTTAGAAACAATTGCCTTAGAAAAAATCCATTTATATTTAAGACCCCATCTGTAGCATCCCGAGCCTCGAGCTTGGAAATGACACACGAAATTTCTAATAGGTTGAAACTGTAAAACTGCATAACTGAAAACAACTTTCTCGAATGGTGGTAGCTATCTCTGAGAAGAGATGTGGCTACTACACGCATATGTCTGAGAAGAGTCATTACAATGAGGCTCCAGAGGCCTTTTTAACATTACTCATGAATGCTAAAACCCTAAACATCCAAAAACCTAACACTAGGAGATGAAACACCAAAAGTTATGTGGGCCATGGATAAGTTGGTACCTCAACTTCCCGTGGTCGTAACTTTTGCATACGACCTTCGTTTTAGGCGTGTGATAGCCCATTGGAAAGGTTTTTTCGAGAACTACACATTATGTTGTCAAACTTTGACTCTAGTTATAGTTTAATTGTGGCAAGACAAAAAACACAGTTTAGGGTCCCAAAACGGCCGTGGAAGTAGAAAAAGATGTACTGACATGAAAAATTCCAAAATAAGCCAGTTGGAATAGGTGGGTGGCCACCGATATCTACTTGGATGTTGTATAGGGCTTTAGGATAGCCCCGAAAGTGCAGAACCCACAATTACAAAGAAATGTCATCATTACAGAGAAACATATTGAATTAAAAACTGTCAAGAGGAGCCAGTTGGAATAGGTGGGTGGCCACCAATATCCACCTGATCAGTAATCCCCCTTATCTTATCCCATCTCCTAGACTTTTAGCCCCCTTTTCCCTTTCTAGTCAAGTTTAGCCCCCCATAATATTTTCTCTAGTTGGTCTACAACAGTGATGTGTTTTCATTAATATCTCATTGTGATTACATTTTACAAAAATAGGTTCACTGACACTTCAACTTTGGGCTCTTTAGCCTAATAACCACACACGCACTCTGGCCTCAAAATACATATATACAAAGGCACTCTAGCCCCAAAGTATCCTAGCTTACTAGCCTATATGTATAATTACATTTATATTTACAATCGAGATTCGACCGAGAGGTATTACATTTACACCATCCTACATGGTTCCTCGGTTTCAAAAGACTTTTCCATATCACCAAATGAGACCCCATGTATTCAGTACTACCTTTGCATGGTAAATTGAAACCTAATTTATGGATTTTGTTTAGAATTATTGTCAACATGAGAGTCAATAAGTGTCAATACATTCGTATGGCTTTGATCACGATCAAACAACCCCATGAGACATCCACTTCCACTGATTACACAAAAAGTTTATTTGTATTTCTATTCTGGTTAAAAGCCATTTCCAATTTGACATCATATAGTTGTTGGGATTAAGGAAAAACCCAAGATATTTAAACTCTTAATTCAGCTTAAAAGAAAAGAAATTAAATAGATAAGATATACTCTACTTGATAGCAGCCACCACCTCCGATAGCAGCCACCACCTCCGAGAAGTATATGTCCAATTTATTAAGATCGGTAACCATCCTAGTGGCCTCACAAAATAGTTCAAGGATATCCTTTAGAACCCGAGCTTCAGATTCCACACAAAAACAGAAGATACGCACATAGTACATAAACAACAAGTATGTAATACACTCATTCTAACCCATCATAATGTCAATTTTTAAGCATCTAATTTCACATCTAAAAATTACTTCCAAGTTACTTCAAACAGTAAACCCTAAGGTATTTAATGAACTATTCAATATACTCATGGAAAAGGTGAAGTCTTAGATCTATTACCAAAACTTTCTCCACTCATAAAGTCAATTATCCAAACCAAATCATGCTCAACCAATATAAAGTTGTTTTATAATCTGGTTTTTATTTTGAGCTAATCTATAGGTGTCAACAAGGAGGAAGATCGATGGCTATAATGGATTCATACTCGACACTTAACCAAAGGAAGGTGGCCGCTAAACTTATCCATAATTTGAACTCAAATGACATGGAAACTCATGGGCAATTGCGCCCCACCTTCAGTGGTTTTTAAAACCACGAAATAGACCTTTGTAATTGGTATGGTTAGATGTGTTAGAATTGCAAATGCAGAAAACACAATTTACATATGATAATTAACAAAACACAAGGATTTCAAGTGGTTTATCCAAATGTTGAGTTACGTCCATCAAACATAGGCATCGGTTGTTTTATTATTCAGATCATGGAGATTACAGCGGACTTGTAAATTCTCTCATATCATCTCACTCTATCTCTCTTATTTGCCTCTATGAACTTACATAAATTTATATACATTTAAACAAGAAACTGATTATTAAATGTACTCTTATCCATATTTTAACTTGGTCTATTTAGTTGCAATCAACCCAAAATAGTAGAATCCAAATTTAACATTAGAAAAATTCATTGTCACCAAATCCCAACAAAATAGTCATGAAGCTATGAGCACAAATGGACATTTCTTTTAGCTTATGCAAGAATAAGGGAATTGGTTACATGTCAGTTACCATTTCACTACATCCATAGTTGCGCCAACCCTGTTGAGTTTGCCATTAGAATTTATAGCGTTCATTACTTACAACAAGGATGTCTAGCGCTAGTGGTTCAGATTTGGCTCTCTCTGAAATCAAATTAAAGAATAGTCTCAAGTCAGTTGCAAATATGTCAGAAACTGCCCTAACCTAGGAGTTGCTTCGAGGGAATATGAGCACTGGTATGCTTCACTCTGATGACAGTTCAAAAGTTACTAAAATTGGGGGTTCTGTGGAAGTATTGACAGAAGCCTGGTTTGCTTCTTTGCAGGTTTTTGATTCTGCAACTTTTTCGATTCGTTTCGTGGTTATCTTTTATTGTTTTATCTTATCTTGGCTTAATAGCCTTCATACGCTACAGCAGAGGCGAACAATTGACAATGGGTAGAATCCATGGTATAGCTTCTGTGGCAGAGGCTGCTCCTTCCCTTGCAAGGTCGTTACAGTCAGGAGTAAAATACTTGATGTAGTCGCAAAGAAACTACCTGGGATGTTGATAACCAAGTTCCATGGGGAGAAGATCTATATCAGTCTCTTAAAGATAAAGGTGCTTTGCCTACAGAGATAGCTATCAATTTTTCTCTTGAAACAACGAGGGAAATGGGTTGTTTCCACAGTAGACCAAATGCCATTATTCATCGGGATCTAAAGCTTAGAATTGCACTGATGGTAAACACAAACATTTTGAAGGAGTTTCTAGAGGATCGACCAAGTTTCCATGCCGAAACTTACCCTACATAATTTTGGTCAATTCAAGTTTTTATTCAATTACGTGAACAACTTCAAAATAGAAGGTACTATCGATTATTCTTTGCATAGGTGATCAATCTATGTACTATGGATTATTCTTTACATAGGTGATCAATCTATATTGAATAATTTCACTTAGAACTCCCTTCATATCTATTTAATACTATAATAAATGGTCAATATAAATTCCAATGTGAAGAAGCTTAGCGAGGTTTCCAAGTGACAAGTTGGAGCATGATTAACTATGAGGATGATTATAGGATATAATTAATTCCTTCTTTCATAGTAAAATATGACAACAAATGGATTTGAGGTGTCAAAACCTCCATAACTATTTTATATTAGTTTTATTAGTTTTATTCCAGGTCTCAAGGTGGATTTTGAGGCAGTAGTTGAGCAACCAATTACAAGAGTGAATGTAGCATTTCAACATTCAAAAGAGTATAAAAAATCACTGGAAAAATATTGTAAGGAGATAGTTGGTAGGAGATCTACCTTTTGCAAGAAAAGGAGTGTTAGAATAGAATTATGATAGCAAGACTATGGTATTCAATTGTGATCCCTATGGGAAATTATTTTTGTTATTTCTGAATCAGAGAACTTCCACGGATTCCCTATGTTTCATTGTTGATCCCTATCTTCTTACTTTTTTACATATTTTATTTATTATATTTTCAAACTTGTTATGTTTCTAATTCAATTTGATTTATAAAAGACAAATTTATTTCTTTAATTTCAAAAAGATTCCAATGTTGATGATGCCATTGCTAACAACCTTTTTCCACATCAAGTTGTAGGTTTAAATGTTGTTCACTGATTGTATTCCTGAATATTTGTCTGGATTCATTTTTAGGGATGCCTAGATTGTCTCTAGATTCATGTTTAAAATTGTCCATATTTAAATGTTCATCTTCTTTGTTTCAGATTTGATAAGTTTGTGTTTCTCTCTATTAGGTCCAAAACTTAAGTGTCTTCTTATTTTCTTCCACATATCATACTCAAATTTTGTGCTCAAGATGATGAGAATCCATGCCCAATCGACTAGGTTTTTGATCTCAGAGATTACCTATTCTAAATCTAGTTTTTTTCCCGATCTTTTATTAACCTTGTCTACCCAATCCTTTACCTTTAAATCTGGCACTTGAGATTAATTATTAGAATTGTTTCTTAGTGACAGTAGGCAGTTAGCGTTCTTAAATCATATGAGAGATCTCGTGTTGATCCAAGGGCCAACCTATATCTAAAGTTGTTTCAAATATGTCTTCGCATGGTTTCTAAACAGTCGGAACCCATCTCAAGTTACAACATTTGTTTTTGTGCTATTACCGGGGAATAAAGGTTCGTTATTTTCCCTAGGGTTTTATGAAGATCAAATCTGGTTCTTGAAGGTGAACAAGGATTAGACACAAGATGTATGGATATTCATCTAGTGACTCCACTGTGATTGTACTCCATTGTGAATTCACTAGCGAATCCACTACGTCCAAATGTCAAGTTCAATTCCTGCTAAGATCCCTACAAGGTATGCTCCATTTGATTTTTCATGTATACATGCCTTTCCTTATCCTATACCTAACACAGAAGACCGGGTAGACTTCCTTCCAAGATTTAGAGAAGAAGATGATGATTGTCCTCCACAACATTTGATATATTTTCATGAGTGCATGAACCAGGTGGGTATTTTTCATGAGGATGTGCTCATGAAAATGTTTAGGATCTCTTTGGATGGAGATGTTAAACAATGGTACAAGTCTTTACCTTTTGATAACATTTCTTCGCTAAAAGATTTTAAGTCGTCTTCCATTCTTATTGAAGAATAATTTATCCTGCTACACTCCTTTTGAAAGACTATTGTGAGTAAATTGAATTTAAAATATCTCTTAGCAATATAAATTAGGATGATTCTTATGATAAAAATGATGAATAAATATTTCAATATTGCAAGACTAAAGATACATTTGATAGCTTCCAAGATACGTCTAATACGTTTTTGAGTTGTCAACATGATGAAGAGTTTGTTGTAGCACACCTTTGTAAAGATCAAATTCTTATTGCAGAACAAGATTCTAGATTATCATATACATAAATATTTGATACTGAAACATTGTATGATGAATATGAGGAGATAGAACAAGAATCAAAGGAAGAATCAAAAGTGTAGGGATCTTACTCCATCAAGGAATTACATCAAGTAGTAAGTAAGATAATCTATTTAGAACAGAATGAAATATTTATGCATGATCATAAGTATGTATCATTTGAAGGAAAATTAGAAATTATGCAAGAGCCATGTAATCAGTTGGACCAATTGGAGGTATTCAATAAAGAAACAAAGGTAATCCTTCATGTTTTCCATGATCCTTTAGAATATTATTTGGATTCTTTAAATTGTTCATACACACTGAATTTTGGTCCTACTATCGTGATGAGTTACATTTCTTTACATCATTGTTAATTTCTATATCTAAAAAAAGGTGTTGTCGGATAATTGTACCCTGTAGGAGTTATCTCCCTCATTCCCTTCCTACAAACGATATATAAAAACGATATTCTTTCCTAGATCTGAATCACACATTCATGAATCTATTAGATAATGGAATAATAAACTTACTTTTTAATTCAACGGTTGTCCCTACACGCTTCTTGGTTATTTTATGTTTTGAAGTTGTCCTTCACTTTCACGAGCATGAACCTGTGCACATGAAAAGATAAACGAATACCTCTCACAAGATCAAATATAACATGTATGAATCAATAATAGATCTAATGACATAACATGAAATCATGAAAATATTAACTCTCTGTAAGAATTGTAATAATCACATACAACCAAATAGAGGGGAAATTCATGTGCATCTTCTATTAATGAAATAAGAAGCTTACAACTTACAATCAAACTGACTTGATGAAGCTCTTCTCAATCTCCTTTCCCAAGATCTATGATCAATCTAACAATATATTTTTACTCTTTATTTTCCTCCCCTTTTCCCATGAGAGACCCCCAATATATAAGATGATAGAGGTAGGATGGTGGATAAGTCTTAGACATTCAAAATAACAAGCTTCTTGAGGGAATATTACAAGAAATATGAACTTTGATCGCATGTATTTGCAACCAATCCTAATTGAGGAGTAATAGATCCAGTCATGCCTTGCATTATTTAGTTTGTGACCAGTCGCAACTTGCAAGAGAGAAACTTGCGACCATCAATTCTGGGTCACAAGTTGCAAAGGAACAACCAATGACTAGACAAAAAGATGTTGAAAACTCAAGGGAAAGGTGGCATGACTCAATGTCTCATACTTCTAACCTCTAGATGATGTCCATTGGGTAATCAAGTGGAAAATAATTATATAATAGATGCCCCCTAAAGTGTGAGGAAAAAAAAGGTGTTTGATGGTCGAAATAATTTACGAACAATAATCACAGAGCTTTAGGCGAAGGAATATGGGATGAAACTAGAATCAATCCTACACAATAATAACATCCCTAAGGTGGGCGTACCCTTGCTCAGTAATAGAAACTAATCATATCCTATGAAATAGTACATTACAGATCCATGGATGACACAACTAAGTAGATCATGGCCACAAAATAATACACTACGGATCCATGTCACAAGTGAAAGCATAGCCATGACCAAGTACAAATGTGGATCTATGTCACAGTATACAAATCAATGAAATGACTCGATTCCCAAGTGATCTCTAAAGCACTAATAAATAACTCCATCTCAACTTGGGAGTGGATATTGTAAAGGAATTATGTGACCCCAACCCAAGGTATTCATCCTAAACATTGATGGTAAGAATCTACAACATGTGAATATATGTGTTGATGTCGAGCATGGTAGAAATCGTCTTATTACCGGTCATTGATGTATGCCATGAACAGATGTGATGGAATCCAATGATGATGATGATGGACCCCAAGATACCTAGTATAATCGAGCGAGTGTGAATGGATGAGATGTGGTCAAACACTCGTAGATTAATTCAATAGGAGTCAATGATATAAAACCATTGTTGAAATGTGAGGGAACCTTCCACTGATGTCTATAAGTCCCATGGTACTAATTGGTTTCTAGATTTTGATCCTAGATAATGATATGGTGTCTAAAAGATGAAATCAGTCGAAGGAGCATCTTAATATATCCCCCATCAATCAACACGAAACATAGAAAGGTATATGGTGTGAAGAGTGTAGTGGTAGAGCACAACTAACACAGGGATGGCTGGGAGAAAATGGGTTGAAACAGAAACTGGTCGACACATGATAACTTCCCTTGAACAAAATGGCACGACAAATGACTTGACCTGGAAACAATGACTTGATAATGACCAAAATAGTCTCGATGGATGACTGGAAGAGTAACTAGTCGGTGGAGTCCGAAAATTCATAAAAATAGTTTTGAATGAGAAACAACAGATAACCCAACTATTGTACATGGATGCAAAACATGTGTGATGTTCAAGGGAAAATCAATGGATTCCTTCCATTTAATGAACATGACTAGACTAAAAACCCCCCTACTCTTTTTCTTTCTTTCATGTTTGAACAAGCACGAAAGAAAATAAAAGTATGCTCGATATTCTCACTCATGGATTTATTTGATCCCAAGGTGGAGAATGGTGCTCGATGGTCTTCCCGATATTTTAGAGATACCCTTAAATAAAAGTCCATATACGATCCTGTGGAATTAATGATCCCAAGAAAGTGAACAATCGCTTGCCATTTCATATTTAGAGAGTCTAAAAGGACAAAGAAGACTCCATGGTGTACCTTGGTCATGGTTGGTTATTGAGCATGACAAAGGGGTAATAGTAAGCTCGAATGGAGAGAAAAAGTGGTAGTCAATGAAGTTCCATGCACATGGAAAATTACTTAAGAAATGGACTGCAAAAGGAAATTGAAAATGATGACCAGTCATAAAAACAATTCTCAGCCAAAGGTGTTGTAAAATGGGAGAAAATGGATGGCTAGTAGTCAAGCATGGTTGTGGTGTGATAAGCAATGGAAAAACATGGTGTTGTAGCAACAATAAGTAGCAAGACATAAGCATCAGTTAGTGCAGCCATTTAAACAACAAAAGGAAAATGGTGGGAACCCCCTCCAGGGAGGAAAGATGTAGACACAATTTCAGGAAATAAATCACTATGGAGGGTTCTCGGGCCCTAAAAACACAACATAAGAATCAAATGATAGTGATGGGTACTACTCTAATATGTCCATGAGGGGTTGGCTCTACCACTCAAAATACAACGTGCAAATAATGGAAGGGCTAATGTCGTACTCTGGATGAGGTCAAACTTATGGTGTAAGGGGAAATAAGTGGTGGCCAAATGAATGCAATGGAGAAAGAGAAACCATGACCTTAATCCTATATTCCAAGTTTCGAACACCTACCTACGATTGAACTGATACCATAATGAAAAATAGTCTATTCATGCAATAAAAATGTTAAATCATAGCCCAGGGGAAGAAAAAGATTAATAAAAAACATAGACTCCCAAAATAAGTAAAAAAATAAAAAAAAAACTCATCTACTGTGAAAAATGGGTATTTTAAACCCTATTTTCCAAAAGTGGAAAAAGTAATATTATGGGCTGAAAACGATTTTTTACCTCATTTGTGTTTTTAGCTTTGGTGAAAAAATTGTAAAGGAGATTTTCGTGGAAATAATTGTTGTGTTGATTTCGAGAGATTTAGGAAACAGATCTTTTTGCTACTACCTTCCAGGTTAGAGATTTGAACCTCATGTTTTAAACCCATGCCTTTAATTTTTAATTTACTAAGGATTGTTTTGTTAGGTAAGCCCCCAATTTTTTTGGTTTGCATGGTCGGGGGCAGCCTATGTCGTGGGTGCAACCAGAATTTTTTTATGACACCCTCGAAGAATGTTGTGAGAAACCGGTCGCACCCTGCACAAAGGGTGGTCATGACCACGTGAGTAGGCTCACCCTGTATGGGGTAGAACAGTAGTGATTGGCGACTTGGATGGTTGGTCGCACTGCATCAACTAGCGACCTGCAGATGATGACAGTTGCAGAACAAGAGAGACTTCAGCAGTGACCCTATAGGTGAAATCACAATATAACACACATTAGCCCATGACCAGTCACTCTGTCTCAAAGAGGTAGGCGTGACCAACTTTAAATTAATGTGTTTTTTTTATTTTTCATTATGTTGATTTTAGACATGTGTTCTAATAATTATTTTTTTTGTTTTTCTTGGCATGGAAATTATCATGATCGAGTGGAGAGAATGCAAGCATGATATTAATGATATTTCTTCCTTGGAGGACCAATGTACCCTTGATGTGTTAAGGGATTGAGGGCTTCTGAAGTTCTTTTTGTGCCCCATTATGAGAGCACAACAATTGTTGTTAGAGCGACTTGTTGGTATGTGGGACCCAAAGGAGAAACATTTTATGGTCGAGGACTATGTGTTGAATCTAGAGATTGAGGATATATAATTCATCATATGATTTTTCCAGATAGAGGCCTTAGTAGTTATATTTGGTGGCAGGAGCAGTCCAGCTGAACTTGTGGATGCCTATGTGAGACAATATTGTCATCCAGGGACCAAAAAGAGCAGCAACAAGCTACCAATTGGGTAGGTGATAGATATGGAACTGTTTACATTATTGTATACTATCACTCGAATGGTGGGTAGCATAGGGCCCCAATTGGCCTCTAGGATTCATGTGAATTATGCAAAGATGTGTCCTACTCTGACAGTGTATAACTGGTGTGCAGGGTTGTTGGTAAAAATGAGGGAGACACTGACAAAATGCAGGACTAGACGACAAAAATAATTTTTCTATGGATCAATTTTAGTCTCATTCTTTTTTAATTGGGTACCTACTTCTTGTCCTTGGGTTTCATGGTCGACGACTGGGCTGAGGGACCCAACAATGAAGAAGTGGACAACGTTGCTATCATCGTGCCTTGAAGGAGGGTGGAAGCCACATTTTACAAAGGACTTCCTCAGTTGGTGGGATCAACATATCATGGAAGTGGATGATTATGCCTATATAGGTGTATATATTCGAGGGGATTATGATATGGTCCTTCCTGATGGGAACGAGTGGAGTAGTGAGCTCGATAAGAATGATGTGCATGTTTGCAAATTTTCAATTTTTTGGAATATTTAATGTTTTTGAACTTTTATAACATATGAATGTTTTTTGTGTGTAACATTACTAATTGCATGGATTTTCATATTGCACACCATTTCGCCTGGATGGGATGTATACCATTCACAAGCATGAGTAGTATGTGGGGGAAACTAGAGAACAACAGGGTAGAGGGCCACTGGTCGAGCTATTAGAGGATCTTGAGGCAAACCTCGAAGGGTTAACTGCTAGCATTCTGGTACTACCGATGGATGAAATTCCTTTGTGAATGTAGATGCATGTTGGTGGTCAGTTCTCCCACCTTCTGTGGAAGGTGGCTAGGGTCGTGCTTGGTTATCATGATCGTAGAGCTTCCCGTGATGCTTAGTGTTTTAGATTTTCAACTTTTTGTACACCCTTGTATGTAGATTATATCTACATGTATAGATATATGACCTAATTATGTCATGCTACACTTATTTTTTGATATGTATTTGGCACACTTCTAATATATATATGGACATTTTACTTCTTGATTTCTACTTATATGTATAAGAACAAATTGTATGTACATGGATGCCTGGTTAATAAATATGCTTAATGTAGTATATGCCAATCCAAAATATAATTATCTAACGACTTAGCCAATGAATTGAATTCCCTTGAAACATGTTCATAAGAAATGAAATTGAATTCTCTCTCAAGGAGACAAAGCTTCAGATACTTATGGAATAGGACAGGATGGTGGATGGAATAAACTGAATTTAATTGTGAAACCATGAGTTGGGAGTCCAACCTGACAACTAATCGACAAATGCTTAAAGCTAAAACTTTAGACATGAGTTCGATAACTGCACTATACTCTACAATGTTATTAGTTGCATGATCCAGGAAAATTCCCCCTGAAATCACCAGTTCATATGTGGGTGACAAAACAACCCATGCAACAAAAGGAAGGTTACAGGTTCTATAACTAGCTCCATCTGCATATCTTACATAGGAAGAGCAGATCATCAACATATTCCAATCAAGTGCTAAGCATGATAAGAAGAACAACAAGGAATATCACTCAAAGGAAAGAAAAATATATCACACCATACTATGATACAGATAGTACAAAAGAACTACATAGCATGGATCTTAGGTGTAGTGTTTTTTGAGGGAGAACCTATTGTGGGGATCCAATAAGGTGTTTCCCTCATACTCAACTAAATCATAGGCCCCTTTTTGAGTGTGCATTTAATGACATAGGGACCAAGCCATAATGGTTCGAACTTTCCTACTCCTAACTTGTCATGGTATTGGTCATAGACCAAAACTAGATCCCCTTCTGAGAAAACCCGAGGACACACAGTTTGATTGTACTTGCCTTTGACTCATTTTTGTGTGATTAATTAGCCATGGTGGATTCTCGATGACATTCATCAAGGCATGATAGGTAAAGAAGTCTTTCTTCCTCAGAAAAAGTGTCAAGGAGAAGTTCAATAGCCATATTTAATGAGGGAATTTTTAATTCAATGGGAAGTATTGCCTCCAACCCATAAACGAGTTAAAAAGGTGTAAAACCAGTGGTAGTTTTCGTAGAAGTTTGGTATTCCCATAATGTTGAAAAAACCATGAGGTTCTAGTTAGAATTATGTTTCCCTACTATCCATCGAAGCATCGTTTTAATCACTTGGTCGATAGACTCTGTTATCACATATAGTTGTCAAGGGCAGCAGGTTGTCCAAGTCTCTGGTCTGCATAGGAAACGTCAAAGAGAAAACCTTTTTGGGTTTGAAATACTGGCAGGTGAGCAGATTCATTTTCCATTCATAAGATCTGAGCGAGAGAAAGATCAGTCGTCAAATCAACAAGATTAAGTCATGGACATCAGATCTCATCGGAGAGAAATCGACGGTGGGGAAGCATTGTGAGGATCGGGATACAAACTAAATTTTCTTCAAGTTGTGAGCCCACAATCACTCATAATCATTGATCTTACTAGATCACCAGATCAATGGTGCATATTGATCCCACTATGAAAGAGCATCTTCAAATTGTGAGGATCGGAAAAGAAATTAAAGTATTTGCTAGTTATGAGCCGACAATTTCTCCTGGCCATTGATCTTTCAGCAGGGGACACATGTCAGGCAATCTCATACTTCAGGAGAAAGCAAGTAGAATTTGAGTGAGTAAAGGACTCCTGAAGGCCTGAAGCCCGAAATCCCGAAGTAAATCTCAACCATCCAAAACAAGAGGCCATGTGTCACCATATCTCTCACTTTGAGAATTCGACACTTCGGAGAATTGAACGAGCAAGCAGAAGAAAAGGCCTGAAGCCCAAACTCTGAAAATAAATCTTGACCATCCAAAACAAGAGGACATGTGTCACCATATCTCTCACTTCGAGAATTCAACACTTCGAAGGATTGTAAGAGCTATGAATTGAAAAGGCCCAAATCCCAAACTCCCGAAGTAATTATGAGTCGTTGATCTTCATAGTAAAAAGCAAGGTCCATCCAAGAGCAACATGTGGAAACAAAAATGGGGCTTTCCCAAATCGTAGATCACGACCAAATCGAAAGCAACACTTCATTGCAGGGATGCAACACGCTCAAACGATAAAATTCTTAAGTGGTCCCGCTGTTTCAGGATTAATCCGTAAGTGCGGACACAAACCGATCTCCCTAGATCCACCTGGATCTAGAACAAAACATGATAGAATAATACTCTTTCCCTAGATTTAGACTATTGAATGGACTAGGAGGCAATGATCATGAACATACCTTATGAACGCTTCCTTGGGTATTTTTTGTTCCAGCTATGCTCCAATGCTCTTGTGTCGTCCAGACCACAACAGTACAAACCAATCGAAGTGAAGACAAATCAATATATTCAATAGCTTGTCTATACATATGATCAAGGAGTTATGTAATAAAGTGACATCAGCTTTATGGGAAAGGGACATATTACTGTATTAAATTGATAGAAAGTAAGAATTACAACCTGAGCCTTGATGTTGTAGATCTCCTTTCGATGGCTCCTAGCTCTGACACACACACTTGCTCATGCATGAAGAAGATCAACCA
>JASDQU011103038.1:34784-57900 GCA_032191745.1 Picea mariana
GGTTCTGTGGAAGTATTGACAGAAGCCTGGTTTGCTTCTTTGCAGGTTTTTGATTCTGCAACTTTTTCGATTCGTTTCGTGGTTATCTTTTATTGTTTTATCTTATCTTGGCTTAATAGCCTTCATACGCTACAGCAGAGGCGAACAATTGACAATGGGTAGAATCCATGGTATATCTTCTGTGGCAGAGGCTACTCCTTCCCTTGCAAGGTCGTTACTGTCAGGAGTAAAATACTTGGTGTAGTCGCAAAGAAACTACCTGGGATGTTGATAACCGAGTTCCATGGGGAGAAGATCTATATCAGTCTCTTAAAGATAAAGGTGCTTCGCCTACAGAGATAGCTACCAATTTTTCTCTTGAAACAATGAGGGAAATGGGTTGTTTCCACACTAGACCAAATGTCATTATTCATCGGGATCTAAAGCTTAGAATTGCACTGATGGTAAACACAAACATTTTGAAGGAGTTTCTAGAGGATCGACCAAGTTTCCATGCCGAAACTTACCCTACATAATTTTGGTCAATTCAAGTTTTTATTCAATTACGTGAACWACTTYAAAATAGAAGGTACTATSGATTATTCTTTGCATAGGTGATCAATCTATGTACTATGGATTATTCTTTACATAGGTGATCAATCTATGTACTATGGATTATTCTTTACATAGGTGATCAATCTATATTGAATAATTTCACTTAGAACTCCCTTCATATCTATTTAATACTATAATAAATGGTCAATATAAGTTCCAATGTGAAGAAGCTTAGCGAGGTTTCCAAGTGACAAGTTGGAGCATGATTTACTATGAGGATGATTGACCATGATTATAGGATATAATTAATTCCTTCTTTAATAGTAAAATATGACAACAAATGGATTTGAGGTGTCAAAACCTCCATAACTATTTTATATTAGTTTTATTTTAAAAATTGGGTCCATGTCTCAAGGTGGATTTTGAGGCAGCAGTTGAGCAACCAATTACAAGAGTGAAGGTAGCCTTTCAACATTCAAAAGAGTATAAAAAATCATTGACAGAAGATTGTAAGGAGATAGTTGGTAGGAGATATACCTTTTGCAAGAAAAGGAGCATTAGAATAGAATTATGGTAGCAAGACTATGGTATTCAATTGTAATCCCTATAGGAAAATTATTTTTGTGATTTCTGAATCACAGAACTCCCATGGATTCCCTTTGTTTCATTGTTGATCCCCATCTTCTTATTTTTTTACATATTTTATTTATTATATTTTCAAACTTGTTCTGTTTCTAATTCAATTTGATTTACAACAGACGAATTTATTTCTTTAATTTCAAAAAGATTCCAATGGGGATGATGCCATTGCGAACAACCTTTTCCCACATCGAGTTGTAGGTTCAAATGTTATTCACTAATTGTATTTCTAAATATTTGTCTGGATTCATTTTTAGGGATGCCTAGATTGTCTCTAGATTCATGTTTAAAATTGTCAAGATTTAAATGTTCATCTTCTTTGTTTCAGATTTAATAAGTTTGTGTTTCTCTCTATTAGGTCCAAGACTTAAGTGTCTTCTTATTTTCTTCCACCTATCATACTCAAATTTTTTTCTCAAGCTGATGAGAATCCATGCTCAATGGACTAGGTTTTTGATCTCAGAGACTACCTATTCTAAATCTAGTTTTTTTCCCGATCTTTTATTAACCTTGTCTACCCAATCCTTTACCTTTAAATCTGGCACTTGAGATTAATTATTTGAATTTTTGCTTAGTGACAGTAGGTAGCTAGTGTTCTTAAATCATATGAGAGATCTCGCCTTGATCCAAGGGCCAACCTATATCTAAATTTGTTTCAAATATGTCTTTGCATGGTTTCTAAACAGTGAGAAACCATCTCAAGTTACAACATTTGTTTTTGTGCTATTACCGAGGAACAAAGGTTCGTTATTTTCCCTAGGGTTTTATGAAGATCAAATCTAGTTCTTGAAGGTGAACAAGGATTAGACACAAGATGTATGGATATTCATCTAGTGAATCCACTGTGATTCTACTCCATTCTGAATTCACTAGCAAATCCACTACGTCCTAATGTCAAGTTCAATTGCAACTAAGATCCCTACAAGGTATGCTCCATTTGATTTTTCACGTATACATGACTTTCCTTATCCTATACCTAACATAGAAGACCGGGTAGACTTCCTTCCAAGATTTAGAGAAGATGATGATGATTGTCCTCCACAACATTTGATATATTTCCATGAGTGCATGAACCGGTTGAGTATTTTTCATGAGGATGTGCTCATGAAAATGTTTATGATCTCTTTGGATGGAGATGTTAGACAATGGCACAAGTCTTTACCTTTTGATAACATTTGTTCGCTAAAAGATTTCAAGTCATCTTTCATTTTTATTGAAGAATAATTTATCCTGCTACACTCCTTTTGAAAGACTATTGTGAGTAAATTGAATTTAAAATATCTCTTAGCAATATAAATTAGGATGATTCTTATGATAAAAATGATGAATAAATGTTTCAATATTGCAAGACTGAAGATACATTTGATAGCTTCCAAGATACTTCTAATACATTTTTGAGTTGTCAACATGATGAAGAGTTTGTTGTAGCACACCTTTGTAAAGATCAAATTCTTATTGTAGAACAAGATTCTAGATTATCATATACATAAATATTTGATACTGAAACAATGTATGATGAATATGAGGAGCTAGAACAAGAATCAAAGGAAGAATCACAAGTGTAGGGATCTTACTCCATCAAGGAATTACATCAAGTAGTAAGTAAGATAATGTATTTAGAACAGAATGAAAGATTTATGCATGATCATAAGTATGTATCATTTGAAGGAAAATTAGAAATTATGCAAGAGCCATGTAATCAGTTAATCAATTGGACCAATTGGAGGTATTCAATAAAGAAACAAAGGTAATCCTTCATGTTTTCCATGATCCTTTAGAAGATTATTTGGATTCTTTAAATTGTTCATACACACTGAATTTTGGTCCTACTATCATGATGAGTTACATTTATTTACATCATTGTTAATTTCTATATCTAAAAAAGGGTGTTGTAGGATAATTGTACCCTACAGGAGTTATCTCCCTCATGCTTTTCCTACAAACGATATATAAAAATGATAGACTTTCCTAGATCTGAATCACACATTTATGAATCTATTAGATAATGGAATAATAAACTTACTTGGTAATTTGACGGTTGTCCCTCCATGCTTCTTGGTTATTTTATCTTTTGAAGTTGTCCTTCACTTTCATGAACATGAACCGGCACACATGAAAAGATAAACAAATACCTCTCACAAGATCAAATATAACATGTATGAATCAATAATAGATCTAATGACATAACATGAAATCATGAAAATATTAACTCTCTCTAAGAATTGTAATAATCACATACAATCAAATAGAGGGGAAATTGATGTGCATCTTCTATTAATGAAATAAGAAGCTTACAACTTACAATCAAAATGACTTGATGAAGCTCTTCCCAATCTCCTTTCCCAAGATCTATGATCAATCTAACAATATATGTTTACTCTTTATTTTCCTCCCCTTTTCCCATGAGAGACCCCCAATATATAAGATGATAGAGGTAGGATGGTGGATAAGTCTTAGACACTCAAAATAAAAATCTTCTCGAGAGAATATTACAAGAAATATGAACTTTGATCGCATGTATTTGTAACCAATCTTAATTGAGGAGTAATAAATCTAGTCATGCCCTGCATTATTTAGTTTGTGACTAGTCACAACTTGCAAGAGAGAAACTTGCAACCATCAATCCTGGGTCACAAGTTGCAAAGGAACAATCAATGACTAGACAAAAAGATGTTGAAAACTCAAGGGAAAAGTGGCATAACTCAATGTCTCATACTTCTAACCTCTAGATGATGTCCATTGGGTAATCAAATGGAAAATAATTATATAATAGATGCCCCCTAAAGTGTGAGGAAAAAAAAATGTGTTTGATGGTCGAAATGATTTACGAACAATAATCACAAAGCTTTAGGCGAAGGAATATGGGATGAAACTAGAATCAATCCTACACAATAATAACATCCTTGAGGCAGGTGTACCCATGCTCGGTAATAGAAACTAAGCATATCCTATGAAATAGTACATTATAGATCCATGGATGACACAACTAACTAGATCATGGCCACAAAATAATGCACTATGGATCCATGTCACAAGTGAAAGCATAGCCATGACCAAGTACAAATGTGGATCTATGTCACAGTATACAAATCAATGAAATGAATCGATTCCCAAGTGATCTCTAAAGCACTAATAAATAACTCCATCTCAACTTGAGAGTGGATGTTGTAAAGGAATTATGTGACCCCAACTCAAGGTATTCATCCTAAACATTTATGGTAAAAATCTACAACATGTGAATATATGTGTTGATGTCGAGCATGGTAGAAATCGTTTGATTACTGGTCATTGATGTATACCATGAACAAATGTGAGGGAATCCAGTGATGATGATGATGGACCCCAAGATAGCTAGTATAATCGAGTGAGTGTGAATGGATGAGATGTGGTCAAACACTCGTAGATTAATTCAATAGGAGTCAATGATGTAAAACCATTGTTGAAATGTGAGGGAACCTTCCACTGATGTCTGCAAGTCCCATGGTACTAATTGGTTTCTAGATTTCGATCCTATATAATGATATGGTGTAGAAAAGATGAAATCCGTCGAAGGAGCATCTTAGTATACCCGCCATCAATCAACAAGAAACATAGAAAGGTAGATAGTGTGAAGAGTGTAGTGGTAGAGCACAACTAACACAGGGATGGCTGGGAGAAAATGGGTTGAAACAGAAACTGGTCGACACATGATAACTTCCCTTGAACAAAATGGCACGAAAAATGACTTGACTTGGAAATAGTGACTTGATAATGACCAAAATAGTCTCGATGGATGATTGGAAGAGTAATTAGTCGGTGGAGTCTGAAAATTCATAAAAATAGTTTTGAATGAGAGACAATAGATAACCCAACTATTGTACATGGATGCAAAATATGTGCGATGTTCAAGGGAAAATCAATGGATTCCTGCCATTTAATGAACATGACTAGACTAAAAAACCCCCTACTCTTTTTCTTTCTTTCATGTTTGAACAAGAACGAAAGAAAATAAAAGTATGCTCGATATTCTCACTCATGGATTAATTTGATCCTGAGGTGGATAATGGTGCTCAATGGTCTTTCCGATATTCTAGAGATACCCTTAAATAAAAGTCCATATACAATCCCATGGAATTAATGATCCCAATAAAGTGAACAATTGCTTGTCATTTCATGTTTAGAGAGTCTAAAAGGACAAAAAAGACTCCATGGTGTACCTTTGTCATGGTTGGTTATAGAGAGTGACAAAGGGGTAATAGTAAGCTCAAATGGAGAGAAAAAGTGGTAGTCGATGAAGTTCCATGCACATGGAAAATTACTTAAGAAATGGACTGCAAAAGGACATTGAAAATGATGACCACTCATAAAAACAATTCTCAACCAAAGGTGTTGTAAAATGGGAGAAAAGGGATGGATAGCAGTCAAGCATGGTTGTGGTGCAATAAGCAATGGAAAAAAATGGTGGTGTAGCAACAATAAGTAGCAAGACAAAAGCGTTAGTTAGTACAACCATTTAAACAACAAAAGGAAAATGGTGGGAACCCGCTCCAGGGAGGATAGAAAAGATGTAGAAAGAGAGTGAATGTTACACAATTTCAGGAAATAAATCACTACGGAGGGTTCTCGGGCCCTAAAAACACAACATAAGAATCAAATGATAGTGACGGGTACTACTTTAATATGTCCATGAGGGGTAGGCTCTACCACTCAAAATACAACGTGAAAATAATGGAAGGGCTAATGTCGTACTCTGGATGGGGTCAAACTTATGGTGTAAGGGGGAATAAGTGGCGGCCAAATGAATGCAATGGAGAAAGAAAAACCATGACCTTAATCCCATATTCCAAGTTTTGAACACCTACCTACGATTGAACTGATACCATAATGAAAAATAGTCTATTCATGCAATAAAAATGTTAAATCGTAGCCCAGGGGAAGAAAAAGATTAATAAAAAAACATAGACTCCCAAAAAAATAAAAAATTAAAAAAAACCTCATCTACTGTGAAAAATGGGTATTTTAAACCGTATTTTCTAAAAGTGGAAAAAGTAATATTGTGGGCTGAAAACGATTTTTAACCTCATTTGTGTTTTTAGCTTTGGTGAAAAAATTGTAAAGGAGATTTTCGTGGAAATAATTGTCGTGTTGATTTCGAGAGATTTAGGAAACAGATTTGTCTACTACTACCTTCCAGGTTAGAGATTTGAACCTCATGTTTTAAACCCATGCCTTTAATTTTTAATTTACTAAGGATTGTTTTGTTAGGTAAGCCCCAAAATTTTCTAGTTTGCGTGGTTGGGGGCAGCCTATGTCGTGGGTGCAACCATAATTTTTTGATGACACCCTCAAAAAATGTTGTGAGAAACCGGTTGCACCCTATACAGAGGGTGGTCGCGACCACGTGAGTAGGCTCACCCTGTATGGGGTAGAACAGTTGCGATTGGCGACTTGGATGGTTGGTCGCACTGCATCAACTAGAAACCCGCAGATGGTGACAGTTGCAGAACAAGAGAGACTTCAATAGTGACCCTAAAGGTGAAATCACAATATAACACACATTATCCCATGACCAGTCACTCTGTCTCAAAGAGGTAGGCGTGACCAACTTTAAATTAATGTGTTTTTTAAATTTTTCATTATGTTGATTTTAGACATGTGTTCTCATAATTGTTTTTGTGTTTCTTGGCATGGAAATCATCATGGTCGAGTGGAGAGAATGCAAGCATGATATTAATGATATTTCTTCCTTGGAGGACCAGTGTAACCTTGATGTGTTGAGGGATTAAGGGCTTCTGATGTTCATTTTGTGCCCCATTATGAGAGCACAACAATTGTTGTTAGAGAGACTTATTGGTATGTGGGACCCAAAGGAGAAACATTTTATGGTCGAGGACTAACTGTTGAATCTAGAGATCGAGGATATATAATTCATCATAGGATTTTTCCAGATAGAGGCCTTAGTAGTTATATTTGGTGGTAGGAGCAGTCCAGCTGAACTTGTGGATGCCTATGTGAGGCAATACTGTCATCCAGGGACCAAAAAGAGTAGCAACAAGTTGCCAATTGGGTAGGTGATAGATATGAAACTGTGTACATTATTGTATACTATCACTGGAGTGGTGGGTAGCATAGGGCCCCAATTGGCCTCTAGGATTCATGTGAATTATGCAATGATGTGTCCTACTCTGACAGTGTATAACTGGTGTGCAGGGTTGTTGGTAAAAATGAGGGAGACACTGAAAAAATGCAAGACTAGACGACAAAAATATTTTTTCTATGGATCAATTTTAGTCTCATTCTTTTTAATTAGGTACCTACTTCTTGTCGTTGGGTTTCATGGTCAACAACTGGTTTGACCGACCCAACAACGAAGAAGTGGACAACGTTTCTATCGTTGTGCCTTGGAGGAGGGTGGAAGCCACATTTTACAAAGGACTTCCTCAGTTGGTGGGATCAACATATCATGGAAGTGGATGATTATGCCTATATAGGTGTATATATTCGAGGGGATTATGACATGGTCCTTCCTGATGGGAACGAGTGGAGAAGTGAGCTCGATAAGAATGATGTGCATGTTTGCAAATTTTTAATTTTTTGGGATATTTAATGTTTTGAACTTTTAAAACATATGAATGTTTTTTGTGTGTAACATTACTAATTGCATGGATTTTCATATTGCACACCATTTCGCCCGGATGGGATGTATACCATTCACAAGAATGAGTAGTACGTGGGGGAAACCAGAGAACAACAAGGTAGAGGGCCACTGGTGGAGCTATTAGAGGATCTTGAGGCAAACCTCGAAGGGTTAACTGCTAGCATTCTGGTACTACATATGGATGAAATTCCTTTGCGAATGTAGAGGCATGTTGTTGGTGTTGGTGGTCAGTTCTCCCACCTCCTGTGGAAGGTGGCTAGGGTCGTGCTTGGTTATCATGATCGTAGAGCTTCCCATGATGCTTAGTGTTTTAGATTTTCAACTTTTTGTACACCCTTTTATGTAGATTATATCTAGATGAATAGATATATGACCCAATTATGTCATGATACACTTATTTTTTGATATGTATTTGGCACACTTCTAATATATATATGGACATTTTACTTCTTGGTTTCTACTTATATCTATACAAACAAATTGTATGTACATGGATGCTTGGTTAATAAATGTGCTTAATGTAGTATATACTAATCCAAAATATAATTATCTAACGACTTATCCAATGAATTGAATTCCCTTGAAACATGTTCATAAGAAATGAAATTGAATGCTCTCTCAAGGAGACAATGCCTCGGATACTTACAGAATAGGAGAGGATGGTGGATAGAATAAACTGAATTTAATTGTGAAATCATGAGTTGGGAGTCCAACTTGACAACCAATCGACAAATGCCTAAAGCTAAAACTTTAGACATGAGTTCGATAACTGCACTATACTCTACAATGTTATTAGTTGCATGACCCAGGAAGATTCCCCCTGAAATCACCAGTTCATCTGTGAGTGACAAAAAAACCCATGCAACAAAAGGAAGGTTACAGGTTCTATAACTAGCTCCATCTACATATCTTACATAGGAAGAGCAGATCATCAACATATTCCAATCAAGCGCTAAGCATGATAAGAAGAACAACAAAGAAGATCACTAAAAGGAAAGAAAAATATATCACACGATACTATGATACATATAGTACAAAACAACTACATAGCATAGATCTTAGGTGTAGTGTTTTTTGAGGAAGAGTCTATTGTGGGGATCCAATAAGGTGTTTCCCTCATAGTCAACTAAATCATAGGCCCCTTTTTGAGTGTGCATTTAATGACATAGGGACCAAGCCATAATGGTTAGAAATTTCCTGCTCCTAACTTGTCATGGTCTTAGTCATAGACCAAAACTAGATCCCCTTCTGAGAAAACCCGAGGACACATAGTTTGATTGTACTTCGCTTTGACTCACTTTTGTGTGATTAATTAGCCATGGTGGATTCTCGATGACATTCATCGAGGCGTGATAGGTAAAGTAGTCTTTCTTCCTCAGAAAAAGTGTCAAGGAGAAGTTCAATAGCTATATTTAATGAGGGAATTTTTCATTCAATGGGAAGTATTGCCTCCAACCCATAAACGAGTTGAAAAGGTGTAAAAACAGTGGTAGTTTTCGTAGAAGTTTGGTATGCCCATAATGCTGAAAAAAGCATGAGGTTCTAGTTAGAATTATGTTTCCCTACTATCCATCGAAGCATTGTTTTAATCACTTGGTTGATAGACTCTGTTATCACATATAGTTGTTAAGGGCAACAGGTTGTCTAAGTCTCTAGTCTACACAGGAAACGTCAAAGAGAAAACCCTTTTGGGTTCGAAATACTGGCAGGTGAGAAAATTCATTTTCCAGTCGTAAGATCTAAGCGAGAGAAAGATCATTCATCAAAGCAACAAGATTAAGTCACGAACATCAGATCTCTTAGGAGAGAAATCGACGGTGGGGAGGCATTGCAGGGATCAGGATACAAACTAAATTTTCCTCAAGTTGTGAGCCCACAATCGCTCACAATCATTGATCTTACTAGATCACCAGAACAATGGTGCATATTGATCCCACTATGAAAGAGCATCTTCACATTGCGAGGATCGGAAAATAAATTAAAGTATTTGCTAGTTGTGAGCCCGCAATTCCTCATGGCCATTGATATTTCAATAGGGGACACATGTTAGGCGATATCATACTTCGGGAGAACGCAAGTAGAAGTTGAGTGAGTAAAGGAATCTTGAAGGCCCGAAGCTCGAAATCCCGAAGTAAATCTCAACCATCCAAAAAAAGAGGCCAAGTGTCACCATATCTCTCACTTCGAGAATTCGACACTTCGAAGAATTGAACGAGCAAGCAAAAGAAAAGGCCTAAAGCCCAAACTCCCAAAATAAATCTTGACCATCCAAAACAAGAGTACATGCATCACCAGATCTCTCACTTCGAGAATTCGACACTTCGAAGGATTGTAAGAGCTATGAATTGAAAAGGCCCAAATCTCGAACTCCCAAAGAAATTATGAGTCGTTGATATTCGTAGTAAAAAGCAAGGTCCATCCAAGAGTGACAGGTGGAAACAAAAGCAAGGATTTCCCAAATCGTAGATCACGACCAAATCGACAGCTACGCTTCATTATGGGGATGCAACACGCTCGAATGATAAAATTCTAAAGCGGTCCCGCAATTGAAACCATGGTATGGTGGAAGAGAAAAGTGAATACAAACCACTAATGAAGACCCCACAATCGCGTTCTTATATAAAGAAAAATATGAGAGAAATGTGTGGCCAACCCCTAGGTGTTAAGACTCACCCCAATCTCGAGGAGAGATCAATTAAGAAAGGAGGGACTAGTGGTTGATACCTTGGCTCACTCCATAAATAGAAGGCATGGAGGGTCCGACCGTGGAGATGAAAATGTCAGCCCAAGGTACCACGATGGACGATTTTCCCTACAAGCCCATGCTAAAATGAATTTGCATCTCACAGAAGGATACACACACAGTCTAGCAGAAGAATGCGCATATGAAAGGCTTTGAATGGAATGGCTAGATCACACTCCTGGTAGTTGTGGACTGATCTCAGTATAAATAGATCAGTTCAAGATTTTGTTATGGTCGTCAATTGGTTGAGCAGAGCTCCCTACTATGTAATTTTTTATGCCAGAGTTGTTCTCTGGTTATGTATATGATTTGAGACTCTTGAATTAATAGAAGTCAGTTCCTTTCATCTTCTTGTGTAATATGTGTTGAAACACTCGGTCATGGAGGATCGAGTTGAGGGTTGTAGTTGTATTGTAATGTAGGTTTGATTATAATTCTATTGTGACCTGTTCCGATTCTTTTCTTTGTCATCTTATTTTCCCTTATGTTGAAATGCTCGGGCATGGAGGATACAGTCAATTTGTTGTAGTCATATGATAATGTAGGTTTGATTATTATGCTACTGTGACATTTTTTAATGTCTAAAACTTGAGTTCAAGAGTGGTCTTGAGCCTGATTTTTTCTTCATCAAGACTCTTGAAATCCATATTCCCATGGAAGACTTGTCCACCTTTCTCACTAGGTCTTCCTTCTGCTCACCCTTAAACTTAAAACACTGACTGAAGTTAATGAGGACATCATTTATCTATGCATTGCTTGTCCAATTTCTGTGTTAAATCATTCTTGTATTGAGTTTTATCCATTTGACCTCCACTCATAAACCAACCTCCACCAAACATTTTGATGGGTACTGGGTTTACCCTCTTTCAATTTGAGGGTGACTCTCAGTGATCACAGACTCAACTTGGCCATTGGCTTGGGGATAATAGGGAGAAGAGTGTGTCTAGTCATAATGTAATAAGGTGGTTAATTTGGTCATCATATTATTACAAAAGTGTGATCCGTGATCAGTCACAATTGATTTCGGCACATCAAATATGGAAATAATGTGATTTAATATGAAAAGTGTTGCGGTCTTGGCTTCGTTCCAAAAGGTAGGCATATCCTTTACCCATTTGGTAAAATAATAGACAGACACAATAATGTAATTATGGCCAACAATGGAGGGAGGTCTACACGTTGTGAAATCTATCCCCCATTTAGAAATGTGACCGAACACAACTAGAGGATGTAAAGGAGTAGGATGATCAGACATCGTTTTAGAAAATATTTGGCACGGGTGGTACTTTTGGACCGAATTAATACAATATTTAAGGATTGTGAGCCAAAAATACCCAGCACGCAAAATTTTCTGGGTAGTGGCTAACCTAGAAAGGTGGCCACCACATTTCTATAGAGTGGAAGTCATTAAGGATATGTTCAAATTCTTCATGGATAACACAACGATGCAAAACCATATCTACCCCATGAAAATAAATAGCATCGCCTACAATGAGATAATGGTAGATTTATGGCGAATATGTCGATGGTCATCTTTCGATAGTTCTGGCTGAAAATGTTGGGTTTGGAGATATATTAACATATCCTCGTACCATGGATCAGATGAGTCGATGAGAAACAAGGATTTTTTAGGAAATGAATATTATACCATAGATTCATCATTGAATCGGAGAAGGTCGGTCATCAATTCAGTGAATACCAAGGATTTTTTGGACTTGGTAGTTGAAAATGCAAGATCAAATTCTTGTAGGATAACAATCCATTTAGAGTATCTACACCAAGAATATGGTGCAAAACAATATACTGCATTGGATTGGTGTCAAATATAATAGTGGTGGTACACAAGAGAAAATAATGTCGAAAACGTTGGATAGGAAAAGAACATCTAGTGCCAACTTCTCAACATATCCATAACGAAGTTTGGCTCTAACGAGGCCCTTACTGAGATAATAAATCATAGGTTCATTTTGTTCATAATCAGTTTGGACAAGTGCCATGCCAATGGTAGTTTCATAAGTAATGAGATACAATAAGAAGTATTGATTATAATCAGGAGGGATCAAAAAAGGTTTTGATTTAAGGGCATCTTTTAAACCATCAAAAGAATGTTTCCCTTGCTCATCCCAATTAAATGGGACCCCCTTCTTAAGTAATCTCCTAAAACCTTTTTTGATTTATGCATAGTTGGAAATGAAACGTCATAATAATTCTGGTTTCCCTTGCAAAATTTGAAGTTGAGTTATGGATCGGGGTGGAGGAAAGTTTCTAATTGCCTCTACTTTCAGGGGATTGACTATGATCTTGAAATTGGACATGATGAAACCTAGAAGATGATTGGATTCCACAACAAATATGCACTTGTGTGGGTTCAAACAAATGTTGTAATATCGACAACGTAAAAAAACTTGTCTCAAATTATCTGGATGTTCTTTGTGCCTGCTAGATTTTGTGGGAAGGTCATCTAGATATGGATGTATGATATGATTGATCTCATGGAAAGAATAATACATGGCCCAATGGAATGTTGCACTAGAATTTTTAAGACCAAAAGGTAACTTGCAATATGAAAAATTTCCCTAAGGGTAAATGAAATTTGTTTTGTACTGGTCTTCTAGGATGATCTCAATTTGATTATAGTCAGAGAATCCAACCATGAATGAGAAAACTTCACATCTGGCACAATCATCAATATTTTTGTTGAAGTAGGGGGTGGGATAATCTCCTTTTGGACAATCCTTGTTTAAATCCCTACAATCAATGCATACATGGATAGTGCCCTATTTTTTGGAAATGGGTACAATGTTTGATACCCATTCAGTCAGGGCAACTAGATAAATAAAACTAGCATTAAACGGTTTTCCGACTTCTGCCTTGATGGTTGCAGCTTTTCAAGGGATGACTAGTCGAAGCCTCTGTCGAATAGGTAAGGCTCCAAGGTAAGTCTTAATCTTATGTATGAAAATCTGAGGTTCTATTCCAGAAATTTCTTCATAAGACCAAGCAAAAATATCGCAAAACTCCTTGAATAGGGTAGTGTAACATTCAATTTATTGTGAGGAACAACTTGTTCCTATATGGACGTGTTCTATCATCCCAGGTTTGACCAAAATGTCAATTGAAATGGTTTTTGAAATGTTACCCAAGTTTCCTTAGGATAATTTGTACTATGAAGTGGAGGGAAATTGGGATTGATCTTTGACAATCATCTAAACAAGGGTTTGGATGTGTTTCTCTATGCTTTAATGATTGGGAAGGAAATATGATTGATGGTGTGAATATTCACATGGCCTCACCTAAGGTCATGAATTCCATGATGGGCTCGTCCGAAGGTAAGACATCATTTAGAAATTCATGTGAAGTGGATGGAGGGTTTACCTAGTAAGGAAAAGAGAATTCATATAGTTCCTCATCAAGTAGAAGACTACAATCACGGTCAATAGATTCTCCTATTGATTGTATCATGGAATATGATAACTCAACCGGTGATAATGTAACAGTGGCTCTGTAAGAATCTACTTCTGAAGTATGGGGAATCACCCAACAATAATAAGAACCAAGGGATATACTAGTGATAGTGTTGAAATATTGTAACTACAAAGAGTATTCTATTTATTATTGAGTTATTATTCATCTGATCAATCCCCTTTTGTGGATTGATCATGTCACGCATTGTAATTGCCCAAATCTTGTTTTGTGGATTGGTCAAACCCTAATTGTATTATGAAAATTAAGAAGTCGACCCCCAAGCCTATTAAAGTGGTTTTAACCACTAAGAAGACAAGTTGGTCCTGCCCATTGAAGAGACACCTCTCTAGAGCCTACCAGCTTGTATAAAAAAAGGAATTGAGTGCCTCGTTATCTCACTCACTCATTCGCTCATCAAGTGCGCAAGTTTGGAGAGCTACAGTTGGGGGAATAAGGAAGAGAGAGGTGCATTTCTCAGTGTTGGATATTCTCTATTGTTTTGGTTTATTGTTTCGACATTGTATTGCCTATTTATATTAAGGAAGTTTTTATTGGTTTTCTCCCCCATGAGGATTTCCTAGGATAAATTTTGTGTATCTTGTGATTGTGTTTCTCTCAATGATCCTACATATGCTATTGTTATCTATTAAATTGAAAACAAACCTAATAATAGATCAAAACTTAACATGGTATCATAGATAAGCTAAAGAGACAATATTTCACTAGATAAAGAAAAACATCATTGTTGTCGTACAAGAAAATTAGGGTTTTTTGTTGAAGATGCATGTCAGCCTAAAAATCATCTATAAAAGTGCGCCCTAGCCTAGGGAACTCTTTGGCACCTTCAGCGCACCTTTTTAGTGGTCAGATACTCTGGAAAGTCAAACCCTAGTTTTGAATGGTACCAAAAAACCATAAAACTAGAAAACCAAAAGTACCAGAAAACCAGGAAACCAAAACCAATACTAGAAGTACCAGTCTAGATTTCCGTAGGTCAATTTTCAAGGGGAAAAATTGAAATTTTTTAAATCTAACAACTCCAACAAACTTGCCTCAACCCAACGCATCTATTCCTTGGATTAGAATTTCAAAATTTGAAGTTTGAAAAAATAGGGTTTCCTTATTTTCTTTGGTTGTGGATCACATTGCAAGAGTTCATCTCCCTCTGGGCATCGGTACCTAACACCATTAAAAATACAGTAGATGAGAGTAAATCCAAATAAACCATAAAGACTAATTATTAGAATTCATATGAATGGGAAATAAAATAATTGTAATCTTGAGTAATATTCCTTAGATTCAATCCCTGGTTCATCCACTCATGATTGAGGTGTTGCATTTTTCAGGGCTACCAATAATGTACTATATATTAATATAGAACTAAGTATACCATTAGTTAGGAATTTCTCAAATAATATAATTATAACAATGTATATATTGGAAATACCTTTCCAGCCAACGATATAAAGAATGTGCAAAATCGACAACCGAGTCAAAAGTTATGGTCGATTTACGGGAAGAAGTTTTTTTATTTTCAGAGGAGTTAGTACTAACTCCTCTGATTTGTTCGGAGGCATTAGTAATAACTCCTCCGACCTGCAACAAGTATACCATGAATTATAAATTTCTCAAATCATATAACTAGAAAGTTGTATAGCACGAAAATAAGTTTCCAACGGTATAAATAACACTTAAAACAGACACTTGAGTCAAATGTTATGGTCGATTTACGAGAGGAAGTTTTTTCTGTTTCAGAGGAGTTAGTAATAACTCCTTAGACCTGTTTGGAGGAGTTAGTACTAACTCCTTCGACCTGTATCAAAGGAGTTAGTATTAACTCCTCCAACTTGCCATCAGAGGAGTTAATACTAACTCCTTTGACTTGTACCAGAATGTTTTAAATTAAATCCTCTGGTATGTATTGGAGGAGTTTGTTATAACTCATCTGATATGTATCAGAGGAATTGTAGGGGAAATATTATGAAACTCTTCGTAGGATTCAAAGGGAACTTTTCCTTCCAGGGAAAGAAAAATTGGAAAATATTATAAGTGTCAAACTGGCAAGAGACAATGAGAGCTTGAGTTCAAAATCCCATAACTTCCTCATATGATGTTGATGATACATATGAGGTTCTAGATCCACCCAGTAATGATATAGGTGGGTTTCCTACTCCACTAAGTGATTACATAAGTGGACTCCCAAATCCACTAGTTGAATGTAGAAGAAGATTTATTGGGATACCACTTTGTGTGCTAGATGTTGTGGGAGTAGACATTGTAGTGGTAGAGGCAGTGTTACCACTCGACATGGGTGTATTTGATGTTGAAAAAGGGTCACTATAAATATTATATTGTTTCCCTAGGAGGTGGTGTAATGATTCGAGTAGAGGAGAAGTGGAAGGAGGGTTAAGATAACCTTCTCTTATAGTTACAACTCCAGATGGTCGTCTCCTATTATGGGATATTCCATGTCCGTAGTATTGGTGTCTTCATATGTTGAACTCATTGATTGTCTGACAAATAGTCGAAGGGATTTGTAGTCGAGTATGGATGTCCCAACATTAGTTTGAGAATAAAGGCATGGTATATTTCGCACAAAGTGTGGGGAACCTTCTAACTCAGGTCGAGGATGAGGATGAGTGGTCATCGGATGATTATTCATTCTTATTGATAGGATATTTTCATCCCAAATCCTAAAATTCTTTTAGAATGATGATGGGGTAAGTCATCCATGATAGATAAAACAAAATACTTTAATAAATAAAAAAGGCAATCCTATGGCCAACTATGAAACCAATACATAGAGAAAACACCTAGCCAAATATGAGATATCAAGAAAGAAAACCAATGGGTCGAAGGGTCTTCCGAAAATGGGATATCAAGCCATCAACAAAGATACGAGAAGCATTTATGACAACCCTCACACAATGTCTCCCAAAGTTGCAAGTGAGAGTTTATGGGCAAATAAACTCCCCAGTTCATTAAAGCAGAGATTCAACGTATGGCCTAGGTACCAAAAGGATTCCCCCTTGCAGTCACCCATGTAGCTACCTAGGATAGGCTAACAAGGTTATTTTGATGGGTCCAAATTCTCCCAACAACACTAAAGGGTTCTCCCTGATAAGAAGTCCCAATTAGACCTCTCATCGTTTGGAATAGGGAACCCATTTTGATTATGGCCCAACAACCATTTTTGGTTTGGTTCTAATGGTTGCGGCTCAATCCATCGATGAGGGTGAGTGATGGGTGGTTATGAAAAAAGAATATATAGATGAATACTATGTAAATGCAAGTATAATATAGTTCTAATCTACCCTATCCTAGATAGGAGTGAACTATAGTAACTGAATGAGTTGTAATGAAACTAAACTATGCATAAACCCCAATCAGATAACATTCATGAAGGTACACAGTTAGAAACACATGCATATAAGTCAATAACCCGAATTGTCTAAGTCACATTTCTGTATAAATTCACAACTCATTCGCTCAAGACATGTGATATAAGAAAGAGTAACAAAAATGCAAAAGAACATATATTGTATTATAATATTCCATAAACAAACATTCTCTTACAACCCATGTGAACAACATACATATTGCTTGAAATAGTTTGCAAAAAAAAAAAACCACATATGCAAGGTCTTCTCTTTGTCAAACGTTGTCCCTAAGGGATTCTCTATATTAACGATTTCAACAATATTACATGAAAACTCTAAGGAAAACTCTCCAATTTTAGTTGCAACTATATTCCCAAAGTAGTTCAAAAGTGTACAATGTTTGAAGAGACAAAATCCCATTCTTTGCGTTCAATTATAGTATTTATTGAGGTTCAATAACACTTTTATCCTTTCATCTCCCTCAGTGACCTTTCATCTTCCAAAATTTTTCCTCATCCTCTTGGTGATGATGAGTAACAAGGACAATGGTTACATTTCGAATTTGTCTCCTAGAACTAGTGGACAGTCATGGATTTTGGCCATAGTGCACCTTGTCCATCGTAATGATTGTCTTGGGAATTATGTCATCGGTAGTCATAGGGTTCAAACTCCTTTAGTAGTTCTATCTTGGTTCCCCTCATGACTTCGCGTTGCTAGAACAATAAACATCATTTTACTATTTTATTTTCTTTGGTTGTGGATCGCATTGCAAGAGTTCATCTCCCTCTGGGAATCAGTACCTAACACCATTAAAAATACAGTAGATGAGAGTAAATCCAAATAAACCATAAAGACTAATCATTAGAATGCATATGAATGGGAAATAAAATAATTGTAATCTTGAGTAATATTCCTTAGATTCAATCCTTGGTTCATCCACTCATGATTGAGGTGTTGCATTTTTCAGGGCTACCAATAATGTACTATATATTCATATAGAACTAAGTATACCATTAGTTAGGAATTTCTCAAATAATATAATTATAACAATATATATCTTGGAAATACCTTTGCATCCAACGATATAAAGAATGTGCAAAATCGACACCCGAGTCAAAAGTTATGGTCGATTTACGGAAATAAGTTTTTTTAGTTTCAGAGGAGTTAGTACTAACTCCTCTGATTTGTTCGGAGGCATTAGTAATAACTCCGCCGACCTGCAACAAGTATACCATGAATTAGAAATTTCTCAAATCATATAACTAGAAAGTTGTATAGAACGAAAATAATTTTCCAACAGTATAAATAATGCATAAAACAGACACTCGAGTCAAATGTTATGGTCGATTTACGAGAGGAATCTTTTTCTGTTTCAGAGGAGTTAGTACTAACTCCTTAGACCTGTTTGGAGGAGTTAGTACTAACTCGTTCAACCTGTATCAAAGGAGTTAGTATTAACTCCTCCAACTTGCCATCAGAGGAGTTAATACTAACTCCTTCGACTTGTACCAGAGTGTTTTAAACTAAATTCTCTGGTATGTATTGGAGGAGTTTGTTATAACTCATCTGATATGTATCAGAGGAATTGTAGGGGAAATATTATGAAACTCTTCGTAGGATTCAAAGGGAACTTCTCCTTCCAGGGAAAGAAAAATTGGAAAATATTATAAGTATCAAACTGGAAAGAGACAATGAGAGCTTGAGTTCAAAATCCCATAACTTCCTCATAGCTTGAGTTAAGATAATTGAACATTTTGTTCCATAATTTGAGTGGATCCATGTCTAATGATGGACACGGCTATCGAGGCTTGCTTGGCAGGAAATCCTAGATGATCATTTTGACACTTTTGGACCTCGGATTTCAATTTCGTCAATTGCAATGGAATCATAATGGAGAAAATAATATATTTGGAATGTTTCAAGGATGAAAAATTCACTTTGAAGGACGCTGAAAAGTTGTTCCCAAAGGTGGTTTTTAATGAAATTTTAGATCCTGTGTTCTTTGTTGCTTCACCAAAATTTAATTTTGTCAATTGTTGGCTCATGTGTGATGTACATGATCCTGATCCACCCATTGAGAATGAGATTATGCATTAATAATAGAAAGTTATAAATCCACCAAAACTTCCAATTGACATATAGTTCGCTTAACATTGTCTAGGAGTTGAAAGGACCAAATTTCTCCCAAAGTGCATTTTAGAACCAATATAAGACCTATAGGTGTTTTGATTAACCCATATGATGCTAGGAGAGGCTTCCACAATGAATATTTAGTTGTAATGTCAAGAAACCCAAAACAAACAACATAGTACCGTGTGCATGAAGAAATCCACTAGGAACACCAAAACTTGATTTTGATTGTGATCTAAATCGAATTAAGTGAGATAGGAAATTATTTACCAACTGTTTAGATATGTGTAGAGAGTTTATTCATTTGAAATGTAAGGAGATTGGTTGATGAACAGAACAAAAAGGGATCCAAGCTAGAAGGGGGATGAGATAAGACTCAATGTGAAAGTGGGATACACTGACCTAATTAGTGTTGGCGAGAGGGAGTGGATTTTAGTTTTATGTTCTCAACAATGATGAGGGGTCGACATCCTTCTGCTGACGCATTTGCAACAAGAGAGGGAAACTTGTCAACAGGTAGAGTGTCAAGAAGAAGAGGTGAACTTTGTTGATATGCAGTGCAATGAACAAAAAGAGAAGGATGTTGCCAAAATGTGATGCAATGATGCGAATGGAAGGGGGTCAATTGGCAAAAGGTGTGCACAGAACGAAAATATTCATGTGACCAATTCCACTGAGATAGAATTAATCATGAAATCTTTTTCGATGATGAATATATGTGTCATGGAAGTTTGGTGGAAGTGAGATAAAGCATCAGCCAAGTTCAAAAGGAGGTGGATGATGTACTTTCAAGAAAATAAATGGTGTGTTTGTGCAAAGGTAGAATAAGGATGTGCATGTCAGTACACTGTGCATCAACATAGGAAGAGGTGACTCACCGAAGTGTGGATCATCTGCTATAAGTGATACGAGGAGGAACCAGAAGTGGTAAAGAGAGGAAGGGTGAGGAAAACTTGGGTATAGCTATTTTCACGAGGGAGAGAGTGCAAGGGTTCCTATTGGAATAATTGAAAGGGAGCCCAATTTATTTTATTGGATAGAGGCTAAGAAAATAAAATTGGGAGGTTTTTTTTTTCGACAAAACAAATGGAGACATATTGGGTGAAGCCAGATTCTCTGTTAGTCTTTCCTAACTTATAAGTAGAAAATATAGAGGGTCATGAAATTTAATTTTAAGTTCAAAAAATTCTCGAATTACTGCATAATAGTTACTTGAAATATTCCATCTTGATGGCATCACTAATGATGCTTTAATATCGACTAGCACATCTCGTCCAAAGTAGATGGAGGATGAATGATGATGATATTTATTTCCTTAAGCTGTGTATATGATTTGGGATGGTATCTCTGTCGTGGGGCTAATATAGGTTTGAGATAAATAAATATTTTTCACCAGGTGCATAAATATATATCTCACAGGTGTTGCTCCACTTCCCATGAGCATCCTTAACCCCAGTGGAGTTACAATGGAAACACATACCTTGCTCCACTTCCATTGAGTGTCCATATCCTCGGTGGAGATATGTACATGCCCCCTAGTCTAGTCAAAATTTCCTTTCCATTCCTTCCTGACTTATTTAGTGCATGATTAGGATTCGATGGATGGGGAAAATGATGGCCTTTTTATCCTGATAATGAATGACTGTCAGATTTTGATAATTATTTTTGTATTTTATACACCTGGATACATAGAGATATCCCTTTTGGGTTTTCAGCCTTTATAAATTGACACTTTTCCTTTCATGTGAGAAGCTACTTAGTGTGTGGATGGTTCCTCCATTACATAGGATATGCTTGCCAGGCAATAAGTAAGAATGACCATTGGTTAACCATTATGCTTAGTAATGGTTTAAATATTGTCACACCATCGCCATATAGTTCTAATTCATGTTCAAACAAAGACTTTTGATTTCACTCACGAGATAAGAAAGAGATGAAAGATGATTGGTCCATGCTTCTAGTGCAAATGTGTTTCTTGTGAAAAGACAAACAAAGATGAGATTTCTATCTATCATGAAATATAATCAGAGGTCATAAGGTAACATAATCAAACAAATGAACTTCTTTGAAGGAAAAATATGACAGTGAAAGAAAGGGGAGAAAAAATTTGCAGCAGAGATGATGTATTCAGTGTTAGAGATGAATACGGTCCAATTTCTTGATTTAACTGAAAAATCAATCCTTTTAGATGAATGACGATCAACAATATGTAATTAGGAAATGCAGTTGGATGATAGAGAAATTATATATTCAGTGCTTCCAACATCTTAGAGGATATTCACACATTCCGACTAGCTAGACATTTGTAGCCTATTAAAACAATTAATCTATGTGAAATCTAATACTCGTGATACTTCATTCAAAAAGGTTTCAGTGCTAGTACTGGATCATAATTACACCTCTCATTATGAGTTTTTGAATAATTCTAGTTCCATTGTGCAACCTTGTACTTCAGGGGGTAAGGATTGGCCATAAATCCAATTCACTGTCTACAAATTCATCTTCTTTGGCCTTGCGAGAACTTTATTTCCTCTCTACTTATTAAAGATCTAGAACTGTTGTTATAGAGTGATAGTATTAGTTAGCCACATGTCTAATGTTTCATAATCAAGTCCATTCTTCTAAAGATGAGTATCTTCCTCAAATTGTATCCTTCTTTTCAAGTGAATATAGCTTTCCATGATCATAGTTTGTTTGGAAATATTCCCTTTGTGCAACTTAATAATATAGTTGTGATGATCATCAGTTTTTCTATCATAGATTAAGAATCACTCTAATATGTTTCTCAATATACACAATATTGAGCGAGGTAGTGAACAACAGACGTGATTTATTCAATCCAATCTCAATATTGGACAAACTGTAAAGCATTCACTACCATATGTTCTTTCAGTGTTTTGGGATAAACGTATACCCAACTATTAATGTCAAGGTAAATGTTATTGAAATGAGTCAATTTTTCAATTGAACCTCCCAGAGAATTCTTGCACATGTTTTCCTCATGAATATGGAGGAAAACCAAGATTAAGCCAAACTTTTAGTTAGAGGAAAATGAAAACAAGAAATATTTGATGAAAAATCACTTGAACTTCAAATTGGACTAATCACAGCAAGTGATATTTATTGAAGTGATCAAAACAAAACAAAATATATGCTAGAAATGGAAAATATATCAACATCTAATTTATGAAAGAATAAAGAAAGAAAACAGAACTATGCTGATCTTATTCCTAACCTACCCTACTCTTGCTAAAAGAAATCTATGTGTAAGCATAGTGCTAGTGGAGCCAATCAAACAACTCCAAACTTGTGATCACATATTCATTAAAGGCCAATTGCAGAGAATGAAGCAGTGAGGTTTGAAAAATTGGAAGAATTGATTCAAGTAAGTTTCCACTCAACATGTCATATTTGGAAATGTTATTGTTAATGTGAAATGCAGACGTGTAGGATTCCTCCAACCAAGGTTCAACCATGTCATAAAATTAAAATGATCTCTATATGATTGATGGAAGGAAATCAACAACAAGATACATACCTGATGAGGCTCGTGAATGAAAATTGCATGCAACATACTTTATAAGGCAG
>JASDQU011103040.1:2635-19932 GCA_032191745.1 Picea mariana
ATATATAGTTCTAAGTTTTTACAATGCCAAATGGTTTGTACATGATGATGTCTGTGATGTGTTTTAATTTACATGTGATGTACAATTTTGCTTTCCTTAAATATTATATATGGGCGAGATACCGATCCATGATGTAATTAGCTAACGAATTCGAAACACTGTTGAGTTCTCTTGGAATGTGTCTATATTCAATATAATCAAACATTCATTCAAGATGGCAAACTTGCAGGTGGAGATGTAGCAGGATAAGATTACGGATAGTGTAGATGCGGTTAAGTTGATAGACCACGAGTTGGGAGTCTAAGTAAACAATGATATGATAGATACCTAGGGAGGAGGCTTGGGTCAACAGTTCGATGAAAACGTGATATTCTACCATATTATTGGTCGTTGGTCCTAAGAAAATACCTCCTAAACTCACCACCTCGTCAAATTGGTAAATGACCCATGCTGTCAAAGCAATGTTCCGGGTATGTCGACTAGCGCCATCCGCAAACCCGAAAAACATAGGAAAGGAAGACGTCATCTGCGCATGAAAACACAAGCACAATCATGAGTGGCAAAGGTAAAGACTTGAGCACGCGAAAGAAATAGACACACCAAACTAAAATACAATAATGTACAAAGTACACATGTTGGGTAATCTAGGCATAATACTTTTTAAGGTAAAGCCCGTTTCGGGGCTCTCCTAGGGAAATTCCATCATAATATACTAATTCATAGGTGCCTCTATGTAGAGCATGTTTCACGATGTAAGGACCATGCCACAAAGGTTCTAATTTGTCATGATCTTGGTCATAGATGAGGACTAAGTCTCCTTATGCAAAAGTCCGAGGATGGATTGATTTGTCGTATTGATTTTTAATTCGTTTCTGATGTGCCTCATTGATGAGAGCGCCATCACAACGTGTTTCGTCCAGCTTGGATAGATATAAGAAATGTTCTTCTTCGGAAGAAGTATGGGGTAGGAGTTCTACTTTAAGTTTGAGTGATGGAATCTCACACTCGATTGGTAGAACGACTTTGATGCCATACACCAACTGGAAAGGAGTGAATCCAGTTGCGGTTTTCATGGAAGTGAGATAAGCCTAGAGAGTGGAAAAGAGTTGTAGATGCCACAATGTCTTTTTTTCCCCTACCATGCATTGAATCATGGTTTTTAGGACTTTGTTGATGGCCTCAACTTGTCCGTTGGCCTGAGGATAGTAAGGGGATGAGTTTTCATGGAGAAAACCCAATTTGACATGCAATTCGCTCATCATTTGGTTCTTGAAGTTTGCACCGTGATCAGTGAAAATGGCGCATGGTACACCAAAACGAGTTATGATATGGTTGAAAATAAATAGTGTTGCGGTATGACCATCATTCAGAAAGGTAGGCATAGCCTCATCCCATTTGGTAAAGTAGTCGACGACGACGATTATATAACCTTGCCCCTCGGCTGAGGTAGGCTTACATTGCATGAAATCGATACCCACTTGGTGAAGGGGCCGATGGCGATAATGGGGTGTAGTGTAGTAGGGTGGGTGCATGCCTTCTTGTTAAAGACTTGGCAGGGTGGGCATTTTTTGACTGCCTCGATACAATCTTTGAAAATCGAGGGCCAAAAGTAGCCGACACGTAGGATTTTTTGGGCTGTGGCCATCCCAGAAAGGTGACCACCACAGGCGCCAAGGTGACAATCGTTTAGAACGCTTTCAACCTCCTCATGAATCAGACATCATCGAAGGATAGTGTCAATACCATGGCGATACAAGGTGTTGCCGACGATAAGATAACGACGGGAATGGTGGGGAATACGTCGACGCTCTTCACAAGAAATGTTAGGCTGAAAGCATTGGGTTTGAAGGTAAAGGAGGATATCTCTATACCAAGGATCAGAGGTGATGATGAGAAAAAGAGATTCATTGGGGAGAGAATATCTAGGTTTGATGTCTTCATCGGCACGAGGGAGAGCACAGATAAGCTCTGTGAACACCAGGGATTTTTTGGCTTTGGACTTCGTAAATTCAAGATCGAATTCCTGAAGGATAACGATCCATTTAGAATATTTTCCCCCAAGTACTTGACATGTCAAGACGTGGTACATGGGGTTGGAGTCCACAATCACCATGGTGGTGCGTAATAAGATGTAATGGTGGAATCTATGGATAGCTATGACGGCTGCCAGAGCCAGTTTCTCTACATGTGAATATTGGAGTTCGGGTCCAGATAGACTCTTGCTCAGGTAATAAATCACATGTTATTCACCGTTGGGGTCCTCCTAAACTAACACCATTGCAATAGTGGAAGTGGAGGTGGCCAAGTAAAGGATGTAGTCCTTTGTATACTCCGGAGGGTGCAACAAAGGTGCGTGGGTCAAGGCGTGCTTGAGAGCATCAAATGACCGTTGGGCGGTGTCATCCTAGATGAAAGGGGTGTTTTTCTGTATTAACCGCATGAATCCTTTAGTTATTTCGACGTAGTTGCAAATGAAATGGCGAAGGAAGTTTGCTTTGCCTTGCAAACTTTGGAGTTGGGTTAAATTGGTAGGTGGGGGTAAGGCTAGAATGGCCTTAATATTTAAGGGATCCACCCTGATCCCATCTTTAGAGACAATGAAACAGAGGAGTCGACCGGATTCGACAGCAAAAATGCACTTATGTGGGTTCAAGCGAATACGATAGAACCGACATCGAAGAAAAATAGCCCATAAGTGATCAACATGATCAGATCGATTGCATGAGTGGGTAGGTAAGTCGTCGAGGTAAGACTCTGCGATATGCTTGATATCGTGGAAAGTGTATGACATGGCCTGCTGGAAAGTTGCACCAACATTTTTGAGACCAAAAAGTATCTTTCAATAGGTGAAAGTTCCCCATGGGCAGATAAAGGTTGTCTTATGTTGATCAGCAGGTAAGATTTTAATTTGGTTATATCCAGAAAAGCCATCCATGAAAGAGAAGATGACGCTCCTAGTGAAATTATCAATGATTTGGTCGATGAAGGGCGTAGGCTATTTGTCCTTTGGACAATATTTGTTGATATCCCGATAGTCAACACAAACACGGATGGTTCCTTGTTTTTTGGCAACCGAAACAAGGTTGGAGATCCATTTTGTCAAAGGGACAGGATAGATAAAGCCGGATTTTAGAAGTTTCTCAACTTTTGCCTTTATAGCTTCGATTTTCTTGGGATGAACCGGGAGGAGTTTTTGTTGAATAGGTTTTGTGCCAGGGTAAGTCTTGATTTCATGCACAATGATCGAAGGGTCGATGCCTGGCATTTCCTCGTAGCTCCAAGTGAAGACATCACAAAATTATTTAAACAAAGCCGTGTAAGAGACCACTTCTTCGGGTGTGTAATTAGCACCAAGGTTAATGTTTTCCATAACACCTTCTTTGATTGAAATATCAATATGGATCATGGTAGAGATGTTAACCATATTCCCCTCAGAGAGAGTATCTTGTATGAGGATAGGAGATTGCGGAGCATCGGTAACATCGGGAGGGAAGACTGAGTGTATGTCTTGGTGAATTTCTTCCAAAGGTGGAAGAAAAGAGAATCGATGATGGTTATCATCCCAAGGGAGATCATCAATACTAAGCATTTCCATAATAGATTCATCAGAAGGAAAAATTTGGGAAATGTAATCGATGGCAGACGATAGGGAATCCAACCATGAAGGCATCAAATAGGCATCAGGTGCCAATGAATGTGGGTTGTTCGGAAAGGGAGAGGTCGATTGAATAGCTATGTATGCGGCCTCAGCTGGGCTAAGTGGCATGGTGTCACCGAGCACATCGAATTCCAGAGTACTAGGTACAATCCAAGGATTAGATGATTCTAAGGATTGATAAGGCATAGTTGAGATCATATTGACGACGACAATATGATGCGCAGTAGGTGGAAGTGGTGTAGGGAAAGTACCCATAAGGCTATAATCTTTCAACAAGCCAACACCAACGCTTTCATATGTAACTGGGTGGTCTCCCAAAAAAGGAATGTTGTTGGTGATAGGGATGCGAGCGTCGGGTGTACAGAAATCGAGTTGATCGAGAGTGACAATTTTGCCTTGATGGGGGAATTGTACACATCGAAACACCGACGAGGCGACGACAGTCATAGCATAGAACCAACTTCTTCCAAGTAGTAGTTTGTAATCGAGGGGGGCATCGACCACCTCGACATCAACAGTAACAGTTTTGCCACCCAACTGAATGGCTNGTAACATCGTAGGGGATTTGTTAAGGGCAGGTGATTTTAAGCCTTTCCAACAAGCTAGATACATGACACAAGTAGAGGCTCCCTCATCCAAGATAGTTCGGTGGATTTGTTGATTGTGAACAACAACATCGATTTGAAAAGATAACTGGTGGGAGAGTCGGGGTTGATGATCATCTAGATTAAACGTGAGGTTATTTGATGACTTAGGATTGAAAGCGCTGATAGCATCTAAGAGCGTTCTACGTTGGCTGGGACAGTGTTGTAGAACTTCCAAGGCGGACATAACACACGGTGCTTGAGCCAAATCTTCAATGATGTTGTAGTTTTGGGCAGCCCGTGAATTAGGATTGAAGGTAGATTTCTAGATGGTGTTCTTAGGAGGGCATAAGATAGAGTCAAACGAAGGTTTCTCAATCTGAAGTGGCTTAGATGGAGGGCTAGCAGATGGAAAACTAATGAAAGATGGTAATGGTTCCGGTATAAAACCATTAGCAGTCTTCGGCTTATCAGGTTTAACTGGTGTGTCATATGTCACAGTGTGAGTGGTCAGATTAATCCCGTTAAACATATAAATGTGGACACTCATCGAGGCCTCATCATGGGATTGGTTGGAACTGCCCCCTGCAGTGGGTGTTTGAGCAACCAAAGATTGTTGGTATGGAAAAGGTTGAGTAAGCACAATGGGTTGTGAATTTTCCTTAAAAAGTTTGGCCACTTCATCGCGATGTGGAAAGTCTCGAGTGTAGTGATCGTCACCACAAATGAGACATAGGAATTTCAGTTTTCGTTGTGATTGTTTTCTGACAGTAGGGGTTTGCGGTTGATTTTTTGGTTGTTCGTTGTTATTGTTTTTCTTTGGTTTATTTCTCGCTTTCTTCTTGCCCCTAAGTTGTTGTGAAGGGGTCGATTGGACCACATTCACCTCAGAGACCTGAGTTTGAGGGAGGGTAAAAGAGGGTGTAGTCGGACTGGGAGCAGCCTTCGAAGCAGGCTGCTGAGTTGTTCCAGTCAACTTGGAAGTAGATTGAGTTTTGATGGAGCCAATAACTCCATCCGCGTGCGAGGCATACGATGGTTTGGACGGATCATTAGTGGCATGGGTAGCGTTTGGTATCAACTCGTACAGAGTACCAGACTGTGAATAAACCAAGTCTAAGTACTGAGCTCGAGCAATAGCTTCTTCCTCGGTGACTACACCACCCATGGCAACATCATGAGCGATCTAGGGTAACAATGATTTAGTGAACCATTCCGCTAATAATTGGTCAGGAATGACCGCTTTGATTAGCCTTTGTCGTCATCTCCATTCATGAATATGATCAGAGATGTGTACGGAAGTTGTCTGACGAAGGGAGGTCAATAGTTCAGTACCCGTCTCATATCGAATAGGTAGTTGGAAGTGTGTGAGGAAGGACATGGCGAGGGAGTTGAAATCATGAAAAGAGGCACGTGGTAGTTCAATATACCATTTTGCTGCGGAACCCATAAGCGTTCGTTGAAAAAGACGCAAATGTATAGAATCATCCATGAGGGAGTTGGATGAGCACCACAAATGAAAAGTCATCACGTGGTTGTTTGGGTCTTCTCTGGACTTTTCGTCAAATTTTGGGATATCAGAAGGAAGTTTAGCTGGCATAGCTGGCCAAACCGGAGAATCATAAATGGGATCGTTCGTTAACCAAGACAAGTCTGGAAGGTCCAGGGTTGCTAGAAAAGGTAGTTGTCGGTTAACCTGTGGGTAATACTGGTGTGGCATGGGGACACCAGTGAGGCCATACACTGGGTTATGCAGATAATTATAACTAGTGGGCCCTCTTGTATGAGGTTGGTGTTGACCAGGGTACACAGGATTTGAGGTGTTTTGAGAAACATGTGCAAGCAGAGGATAACCGGATGGGTTTTGAGGATTATAAGATGGATTTGGCGTTTGTCCGTAAGGGGGTTGTTGTGGAGCTTGAGAATTGTGTCCTGCCGAGAACTATGGGTTTCCTGGAAAAGCGATGTTCCATGGATTAGGTGTGGCAGACACATTTTTTCCATACGGTTGATGGTAGGCTCCGGATTGAGGTTGCCCCCCAGCATGGGGGTACCCCCCAAATGGAAGTTGTCCTCCGATGGGAGGATGCCCCCTAGCTTGAGGTAGAGTTCCCAAGATTTGAGAACCAGACGTAAATGACTGACCGGTACCACTGAATGGGTTAAGACCACCAAGACCAGTCCCTCCAGGTTGTTGGATAGGTATGGAACTTCCCGGTATAACTTGGGTAGTAGTGGCAATGGAAAGATTCAGTGCTCTGTACCCAAAAGGGAGTGATGATGTAGTTCTTGGTGTTACTGGTGTGCCAATAACGGCTTGGATGACCACCACATTACCGGCAGGAATGGTCAGAATGTGAGGGACCATTGTGGAATGGGCCGTCTGGAGAGAAAAAGTAGACCTTGGGCCAATGGACGTTGTGTTCGGACCAATGGATGGTGTGGCCGTAAAAATGGTAGTACCGGTAAAATGGTTTAAAGGTACGGTGTAGGAGATAGGTGCGTCAGCACCTACTCCCGCTCCATAAAGGTCCCGCACCATGTGTGGTGGAATTCAAACAATGTCTGTGGTCCAAAAGGGGTCATCGGCTAAAGGGTTTGAACGAGACCCAGTTGGAATGTGAAAAGGATTGATGACGACAAATTCACCAACTAAATTGAGTTGGAGAACACGTCGTTCATATCCCTCCAGAATGCGAAAAGCTTCTGGAGACTCTGAAACAATTCGAAAATTCTCTAAAGGAGTGGGAACTTCTTCTTAGGAAGTTGTAGTGTCTTGAACCTCTCTCTGTTGAGGAGATTGCTCTGTAGAATGAGGGGGTAAAGGGGTGATCCCTTCCATATTTTCTAGAGGAAGTCCCTGTAGCCTCTGCGAATGGCGTGGAGGGTCGATGTTGGCGAAAAAGTTTCGGCAGAAAAGATCTATGGCCAACTACCGAAAAGAAATAGCATATGCTAATAGAATCTAAGAATCACAACCAAGGAAATAGGACCTTCTCTCGATGACCGTACTAGTTGGTGATGAAATCAAACGTCGCATGACCAAGTCAAGAAGGAGAGGGGATATGGTGGAACAGTTACAATGGAGACCTGCTTAACGGACTTATGCCTTGGTGCAAGCTTCCATGCAGTAATTGTGGATTTACCCTCCAAGGAGCTCAAGTGAGTTTGACCAATGTCTGCTCCAGGTACAGTGAGACTTCCCTTCACTGTCACCTTGTGTAAGACCCTAAATATTATGGCCACTAAGGTTACCAATTCGCAGTCAGCCCCTGGGCAGGTACAGTCGATAGTCCGATCCGAACGTACGGGCAGGGTATCTAGCCCGAAATCAACTAAAAAGGATTCCACGCAGTAATTGTGGATTTACCTTTAAGCGATCCCCATAATATGATCTGACCACTACAATCAGTCAATCCACGGAGGGATAATCTCCGTAGCTCTCCCGAATGCAACCTTGTGCATAACCCCTGTGTGAGAGGGGGATCCCAGGCAAACCTATACGACAACTGGATTTGACTCTCCCTAACTCAGGATGTTAATGTTTGTTTTGGATACTTTGGAGAGTTATGCTCATAGCCTAATCCAAAGTACTAAGCCTAGTCTACTGTTGGTGGAGGATCCTAGAAAAGAAAATGTTCTAGATAACTTTTAATTAGCATTCATTTTATAGATGTTCTTTACTCAAAAGGGGTGCATGGAAGTGAAACGGATGGAATTATGACTCAGTCCCAAAAATGCATCAGAGATGATAATCAGTCATTTCTTTTCGATGGACATATATCTAAGGGAGAGAGAGAGTTCTTTTCACTAACAAGCACTAATAAGGAATGTCCTCAAACAAATTTTCTTCAATTAAATCCGATGTGGTGCTAAAACTTTTGAAATATCTTCTAATACGCAAGAGAAATCATGAAGATGTCTCTTTATTGTTTGTATGTGAATAATGATTCATTCAAAACAATGCTCGTCTTGCTAATTATCTTTTTGGATCAATGAAAATTAGACCAACACAAGCATGTTTCGTACAAACAATACACCCTCCATTGTTATCAAAACAAGAAGTGAAAGAAAAGAAAGAATCCAAGAAAAATCAAGAACTTCACACCAAAAGAAATGTTGAAGAACAATGACCTTAGCTAAAACCAAATGAAAAGATCTGTAGGCTTGTGATGTCCTTCACCAGAGTTTCTCGCTCAGTCAAAAAGGAGAGAAAGACATTGCATTGGTTTCAAAACTCCAAACAGTAGAAAAAATCAAATAACAATGAAGAAAGAAACAAAATCTAAACAACAAGATGTTTGTTCTTCAAAAAGAAAGATGTCAAAGTTGCAAAGGAAGAAGCATTGACTCACGGGGAGGCTCAACAAGTGAAACACAGAAGTAAAACCCTAAAAAGAGCAATTATGGAAAGTTTTTTGGCCAAAAGAGGGCTGGCGCTCTGTTTTCAAGGGAAATGAGCGTTATAGCACTCTGTGTAAGGCACTCAAGGAGCGTTGGTGCTCTGTGAACACAGGTACAGGGGCGCCAGGTTCAAAAATCTCCTAAAATGTCAAAAAATCCAAAAATTGCAGTCTAGTCTCATGAATCAAACTGAGTGCAATGGGGTAGGGAGTCAATTAGCTCACAAAATCAGTCAAAAAGGGGTGAACCAGGTCTGAAACAACCAAGGGGTAAGACAAGGTCTATGAGGAGAAATCAAAACAAAAAGTTTCGATTTGAGAACTCCCCAGTGGAGTCGCCAGTTTCTATTGTAGGAAAATCTCCCTGTGGATAGGTAGATTGCCTCAAAGAGCTAGACCCTAAACTCTAAGACAAAAAGTGCTTAACGTGGACACTGAATTCCTTTCAAATCTATAAAAACTAATGCATGAGGAGGAAGGAGAACATAAGTACCTTTTTATCGTCGTTTGTCCCTGCACGCTCCGAGTTGAGCTCCAATCTTTCGCTCCTCGACGAGCCCTGTAGACAAACAAATTACGACGACTTCCTACTCTATTGATATTATCTTGAAAATAGATCTATCTATCAACGATAAGTTCATGTAAGATCAGACACAAACTAGAAAGAAACAAGCCAAGTGTGTCATATTAATGAGAATAACAACAACAGTACTTACAATCATAGATGCGAATGCGACAGCTTCGTCAAGTCCCCTTTGTCTAACCCTTGCTCGAAATATCCATGACCTGGATGATAGCAGCTTCACCAATCACTCTCCTTTAGTTGACTGTGTGTTTCCTATGAGATCATAGGTTTCATGCTAGCAATTCTTTCCCCTTTCCACCATCATAGAGCCTGCTTATATAGGTTAAGAGAAGCTTAACCTCTTGAGGTATCTTTAGGGTAGGTTGAGGAATTCCCTCCTTAGATCAAGGATCTTCTGATTGAACCAAGAATTTGAATGCAACTGCCTTCCAAACTTGAAATATCCTCCCCTTATTCTCCTCAACGGGTCAACCACTGCCCAGATTAGACAACGCTCCCTCAAAAGGGGCATTAGGGCACTATAGCACTCCCTAGGAGGATCAAGGGGAGCACCAATGCTCCAAGGATGGATAACGCTCTTTCAGAGAGGTGATTTGTTGTTATAACACTCTCTAAGCCCTTATAGGGGAGCGCCAGTGCTCCTAAGGATGATGTAGAGGAGCGCTCTCCTTCAAAACCCTTGTTTAAGAGCTCCTTTCAGGTGGTAAGAGTTCCTTGACTTCAGTTAATCATTCTCCCTCCTTCAAATCAAGTGTCTGAGGTATTCTAAGTGTCTCTTTGGTGTCATCATCATGGAAGTATGCTTTGTTTGATTTTCTCGACACTTGTGAATGACATGCGACACTTGCGACAATTGAGAGGAAAATGCGACACTTACGACACTTATCAAAGCGAGCAATATTGAGGTGTAACAGAAAGCTCTGTGCGTAGATCTGTTTCCCTAGTGAGCAACTTTTTACTCGACCTATGAAGCTTTGTGCCAGGAATAAGGTCAGATCTGAAGAAAGGAAGATCAGATCTGAAGAAAAGAAGTGAGATCTGAACACTCTGTGATCTAAGAAAAGTAAAAGTGGAGATTTCTGAAAGAAAGAAGTCATATCTGCAGAAAAGAGGTAAGATCTGTAAGACCTATGCTCTAATAAAGGTAAGAATAGTTAAAAGTTCTTAGATCTAGAAGCTTTTTTCTCTGTAGAAGTAAGACAAGAGAAATTTTTTGTTTCTAGAGCATGGATCTAGGTATGTTTGATAGATTTTGTCATAGCTTAAAACCTAGGGCATTAATAGATGAAAGAAAGTTTGACATGAATAGATCTGATAAGAATAATGATAGATATGTTATACCTATGCATAGAAATAATTTTTGGACTAACAAATGGATGCAGAATTCTAGAAAGAATTTTTTGCAGGCTAGCTACCATGATCCTGGTGCATAGTACAGAAGAAGTTGGGGATCATTTAAGAGAAAGAGAGGATTGACCCTATGTTACAATTGCAGAAAACTAGGCCATCTAGCTAAGGAATGCCCCGGTGGAAAACCCAGTTGTCTATGTTGCAAATCTCTGGACCATGAAGTATTGGATTTCCCTAGAATGATTGCTAAGCTTGAAAGAATGAATTTGCATGAAGAAAACCCTAGGATAGCCCTAGAAATAGAAGAACCCCAGAAATAATCAGAGAAAGTATTAATAAGTCAAAGTAAGACTAGGGGACTTGAACATTGAATGTATTCTTGATGAAGAAACACAAGTGAACATTATGCCAGAAAGAACTTGGGAAGCTATAGGGAAGCTTGCTATGATTCCTTCATTGGGAGGAATAGGAATATTTAGAGGAAAATTAATGATGTTATGTGGAAAACTCGCTCAGATACCTATGACAGTCAATGGACTTCGACAGAAAAGATTTTGATATTATCAAATATATTGAGGACAGTGCCCCGTTCACTATGTTACTTGGAAAACCTTGGATTGAGAGAGATCAAGCGAGAAAGAAGGAAGAAGAAAAGGTATTACAACAATAGAGACAAGAGCTAAAAGATTTCATGACCAAAAGGATCATGCAGTTGATTGAGGAACAGGAGAATAAATCAAAGCTATTTGACACTAGAAGCCCATATGTCAAAGAATTAGGGGACGAATAGAAGATTGGAGTACCTATACCATATATAGATGAAGTAGTTCTCCTGAGTCTTGGGAAAGAACCTCTGTAGCATGAAGTGACTATGCCCATGGAAAATATGAATCAGAATTATAAAAGAAATACCGAGATGAAGCTCATGGGGAAGAAGACTAGAAATCTAAGTAAAAAGAGAGTTCAGATCGACAGGCTACAAAGGATTCCAGAGGGAACCTCTTTGAAAGAAACTTTGCAAAATTAGAGCTTCACTGGGATATCAGAACAACGACATGGGTCACTTCTCCATGGCGAAGCAATATAGCTGTTGGAGGTCAATATATCCGTTCGATTGCTGCTCCAAACAGATCAAAAATCATTGATGGCTCATCACCAGACCATTAGACCACACCATAATGGATAGAACCCGAGTTAAGGAAGCCCCATAACCGTTGCAAATAATCCATTACAGAGTTACTTACTTAATCCATCGTGCCATGCACAGAAGACACGTTTTGCTAATCATGAATTTGAGTCCACAGACTACCTAAATTGTGAATATTGATTACTTCACCCTTACTCTCTACCTTACTACAGTACCTACGTTACTTTGAGAACCTGAGCTATTGATCCTGAGCGTATATGTCTGACAAATTTAGCACAGCTGAAGAATCTATAAGAGAGGTACTCGCTAGCCTTAGAGCTGAAAGAGTCATGTCAGAACGAGGATTGTCTACAGGTTTATAGGAATCATTGATGAGAGGAGTGCAAGCCTCCTTATCGACTGCTCAAGAAGGAACATCCCGAGCTGGCACAGAAAGAAGAACCAAACATAAAGACAATATGGCCAATGCAAAGTTGGTTCCATCCATCTTACCTGCTTACATACCACCTCTGAGCGGTGTGATCAATAGAGATAGTGTTCCTAGAGACTTTGAGTACACTCTAGTCACTGTGTACCTGTCGAAAGGAGTACACGCAGTCCACGCAGATCATGATAAGATCGCAACATTGAAGTTCAGTGACTTCAACCTGGGGTATCGTAAAGTTTACAACATACTTGCCCCGTACAAGTACCTAACTAGAACCAAGGGAGAGAATTCAAACATCATCCCTCAACAATGGATGATGAACCTCACGCAGTCCACTCTGCTCAAGGTTATGAAGATACCAAAATTTAGCAGACACCAGGAGGTGAATGCTTGTGTGAAGCTGCTACTAGAAAGTTACCATGGAGGATACTTATGTTTGAACTGTCGCATAATAGTTGATCCAATGATGATAAATCGGATCACCAGGATTAGCATGCAGGGCCCTGATCCACACAATTACTATCCTAGAAAGACCGCAGATCATGCTCTTGATCAAAAGATCAAAGAATCCTATGGAAATGTTGAGAAAGGCATGCGAGGACACAAGGTAGCTTCTATTGAAAGTGGCACATTGTGCCTCACCTGTCAACTGATCGCAGGGAAGTTGGTACACAAGAATCGACCCATGCAAGTATTCGGCTTTGTAGTCGACCTTGTAGGGAAGTGCGTAGAGGGACTACAGATGAACTGGGCAATGTACCTGGTGAATCAACTAGAGATTGACTGCAGAGAAGCCCAGGATCAGGGGCATGAATTTCATTTTAGCTGGCTCTTGATACTTATAGCTTTCGTTGCATGGGAGCTACCGGAAGGTTCAACCTTCCCTAACATTGACAACCCAGAATCTACGCAGAATACACCTGGGCCCAGTAAGACAAAGAAAACAAAGCAGATAAAGAAGGATGAGGAAATCTAATATGTAGACAATAGATCTTTAAGAACCGCATCCATTACACTAGAGCAAGGAGGTAATGACAAATACTTAGAGGAAGTCGAACAAAGGCCAGGATACGAAGTAGAGATAATAAAGAAAAGGAAAGGTTTGCCTCTAAAACCTTCCTCCTGAAAGAAATCAAAAGAACTCGTGACTAAGCTGAAGACCACACTCACTCTAGATGACTTCATTTTTCTCATCACAGCTATGAATGAAGCCATAGAAGAGATAACAAAAAATAATGAAGCTAAGAAAGAGACAATGTACAACAGAATTGATATCGAGCTCCAAGGAGTACATCGAGCTCTCCAGTCTAGCCATGTAGTCTCCTCTGCACTGGTAGAAGGAACAATAGAAGAAGGAAATGAACCAGTTCAACTCCACAATATTGTTGACATAGTCAAAGTATGATTTTGGAAGGCACATGAAGAAACAATGCAGGCCACCCAGGCCTTAAAGAAAGCATAGGAGGAAATCATCAAGCAATGCCGAGCTACGCAACAAGAGAAGGACACTCTCCAAGAAAAGTTTGAAGATGACAGAGAGAAGATCCAAAAAGAAAAAGAGCAGCTGCTCGCGAAGCATATTGGGATTGAAGAAGTAGTCAACAAAGAATTTCGCTCTGTGACCAGCTTAGAATAGAAGGAAGAAGACCCCATAGAACGCCAAGTGATGAAGCTTGTTGAATTTATTCAAAAACTTCAACAAAGAGTCGTGGACTTAGAGCTTCATACCATACCACAGACCCCACAAGAAGTGCGCGACCAACAAGAAATAACTGCCCAGAGCACCGTAGAAAGGATTAAATCACTCACTAAGGAATGCAAATAGTTAAGTAGCAGAAGTGCGCAGATCTACGAGAGCCTAACTGAGAACCCAAAATTGCATAAATTGGAGTCATAGCTCCAAGAGGAGAAGTACAACGCCGAAAATCTACAGGTGCAGCTGAAGGCCCTGTCACCCGTAGAGAGAATGAAGAGGTTTCTAGAGAAACACACAACCCAACAACAGATTCACATTCTTCAGAGTAAAGTAATGGAAGTCTCTCAATGACTTCAACTAGTACAAGAAAAGGCATGCCAACTATTCACTGAAGTTGAAAGCCAAGGAGTAGAACTTGAACAGGTTGTGAATAGAGTAGAACAATGCCTAGAATGGTCGGTGAATGAGACACTCACCTAGAAATTCGTCGAGGAAGAGGCAGTAGCAATGTGGCAGGTCAAAGTAGCTTGATCCAAGCTTGAGGATTTCGAAGTAGAATTGGTCAGACCTGAGTGACTTGGGACGAGTCACAGGGGAGTGTTGGGGGCCTGTTGGCCCTTAACCAAGTCTCGAGAAACACTTGGTCATATTTGACCATTTTTGGGAGTTTGATAATCTATCAAAGATGGAGCGCCAGGCAAAGTAGAGATCACGAGATCTCGATCCACTTTTGGGCCCCTTATAGGGTTTTGGGTTAATGTAATGGGAAATTGATTTCGGCCCGTGGGTTTACCCACGCTTAGGCCCACTTTTGTAATGTATAAATAGAAGAATAGGAAATGTAAGAAGTAGTAGATGTGATTTCTTAGTGCGATTAATAGAGCATCTATGTGATGTCAAATAAGAGCTCTGTGTGAACTATGTAAGTCTTGCAAGGCTAAGTGTAAGTTACTGTGTGGTTGATATAGAAAGCTAAGTGATGTAACGTAAGGAAGACGGATATAGCAAGCTGCGCAGATCTTTTGTCCTATGTGAAGAAGGGTTTTGGAGGCTTTGTTCTTGTAACATCTTGAAGACGATAATAAAGAACAAGATCTTGTGGACGTATCCCCAGTGGGGGTGAACCATGTAAATCTGTGTGTTATGCTCTGTGCTTCGGTTCAATTTGTTTATCTTTGCTTATTGTATGTGCTTTGCTATATCCACTTATGCTCTATGCTTCTTAGATATATATGATTGTTATATCTGATGTGTATGAGGATGCTTAGTGCCGATCTATTGGATATGATCTAGGTTAATATGGTTAAGTGATGAAACACTGTAAATCTAAGTATTCATCACAAAGCTCTATGCTGTCTGCGAAGTATAATAAGGGTTAAATATTGATGAATGATCTATGCTAGGTTCCCTTTAAAATATATAATCACAGATCTGTGTCCCGGCTAAGGTTGTAGACACCTAAGTCTTGCAACCACCCCTGTCTCTACCTTGGGTGAGACTTCATTTGCTTCACAGGTGTTGCCGAAAGGGCTGGTAGTTAGGAATTTGTTGGTGCGCTCTTGAGTGTTGAAACCTAGGTCTACCCCTGTGCCAACATGCATTGTCTATCTCTTGGACCTCTTTGGTATTCTTTGTTCTACTAGGTCCGGGTGTATCCTGCACAGTTTCTGGGCTATTGATGTCAGATATCTTCGCAGGGTCTATTGGAATAAGGAGGTCCGCCGACCAGTCCTTTGTGATATCCTCCAAGTCCTTCTCTGTCAGCTTGTAGTAGGATTGAAGTTGTTGCTTGTGTTCATCGGTGTGCGCTCTGATGTAAATAAAATGTTGATCCACACTTAACTTCATCAAAGGATGGAAATGGTGTAGAGTGTTCAGAGTCATGCGAAGCTCCGACTGTATGGATATCTTCAACTGATTATAGTAGGTATGAAAAATAACATTTGACTGACACTGTTTATTCATGTCGTTTGAGTACCACAATGTACTGAACTTCGTGTCCAATGGTTCAAAAGGCTCAATGTCCGAGAAGGTCATACCTTCCAGCATCTCCTAGACAATAAAAGATATAAGGATCAAGAGCCAGCTGAAATGAAATTCGTATCATTGATCCTGTTCTTCTTTGCAATCAAGTTCCAACTGGTTCACCAGGTACTTTGCCCAGTTCATCTGAAGGCCTTCCGCGCACTTCCCTGCGAGGTCGACTACAAAACTGGTGACTTGGGTGGGTCCATTATTTTGTACTAACTTACCTGTAATCAATTGACAGAAGAGGTACACTACGCCACTCTGGATAGAAGTTACCTTGTAGCCTCATGTTCCCTTCTCGACATTTCCATAAGTGTCCTTGATCCTCCGTGCTAGAGTGCAATCCATGGATTTTTTGGGGTAAAAATCCCGTGGATCAGGTCCTTGCATACTCAAGCCTATGATCTGATTGATCAGTGTCAGATCAACCATTATATGACAGTTTAGCCACAAATAACTACCATGGTAACAAGACAACAGTAGCTTGACACATGCATTCACCTCCTGGTGTCGTCCAAAGTGAGGAATCTTCATGACATTCAGTAGTGTGGACTTCATGAGGTTCATAGTCCACGACTAGGGGATTATCTTTGAATTTTTCCCCTTATTTCTGGTCAGGTACTTATGTGGGGCGAGAATGTTGTAGACTTTGCAATCTCCAAGATTGAAGTTAGTAAACTTCAATGCTGCAATCTTATCTTGGTCTACTTGAACTGCGCGTATCACATTCGGGAGGTATGCCGTGACCAAGGTGTATTCAATATATTTAAGCACACTATCTTAATTTACTACACCGATCAGAGGTGGAATATAGGTGGGTAATATAGTTGGGATCAATTTGGAATTCGATAGATCATCCCTGTGCTTGGTTCACTTTTTATTTGATGGCCAGGATGGTCCAGCTCCGTGACCAATGGACAGAGAGGTTGGCAGTCCTCTCGTCGATGATTCTTGTACACATGTAGACATCAACATGACTCTTTCAGTCATGAGGTCGATCATAACTTCTTCAACAACTTTCTCGACAACGCTCAACTCGTCCAACATACACACTCGGGATTAAAAATCTTAGGTTTGGAGGGTAACTTAGACACTATGATACGATAGAGGGAAATAGTGCAATGACCACTGTGTAAAATAAACAAGTCTGGGAGCTCAAATTCACGATTGGAAAAAGTGTTCTCGGTGCATGGCACGACGAGATAAATAGGTAACTCGACAACAGGTCGCTTGCGACGGTATGAATCCTTCATTAACTATGTTCTGTCCGTTATGGCGTGGTCCGAAAGGTCAGATGGTGAGATTTCTGTCCATAAATGTCTTTCTACCCATTTGGGGCATTGCTTTAATGGTTATAATGTCCCCAACGACTATATTGCTTCATCATGGTGAAGTACCATGTGTGACTATTCTGATAT
>JASDQU011103040.1:30481-46140 GCA_032191745.1 Picea mariana
ATGTATGTGCCAACTCATCAACTACTTGTCTCAACCATGTACCCAACATCTACCTCAACCATATACCAAATACATACACCAATATAACCATCAAACATTATATAACAATTCATCACTCTATCCACAAACCAAATACCATAAAACCTTACATCAAACCATGTGCCACAACATCACTTTTATGTAGCCTCAAGCTAAACCAACAACTTTAGCAACACATCACAACCAAAAGACCAATACCCATATGCCAAATGCCAACAACAAAATACCAACTATATCCCCCAACAAATCTGATATATGTAACAATATTGAACATCCAATACCATCTCAAGAGATAAAACCTAGCTCACAAAACATACCTCAAACAAGATGTGCTATATCTCTCATAAATAGACACTGACCATGTTTCTACCACGATTTTTTNTTCCCAAATAACCTTTCACAAAATATATATTCAATGATATTCAATAGGTTCAAGTGTGATTAAATGAGAGAGACCTGCCTCTTATTTATACTTTCATGTAGCATCCCACTTTCCTTATTTTAGGGAGTTCTCCATTAAATTTATTATTCAAATAATTTCTTTTGCAAACACTTTGACTACTTTGACTTTTTGGGGCTTCTAGATGACTAATGAGGGTTCTCCAACTTCACATGGCCATAACTCTCTAACTGTGAGGAGTTATCTGACATTCCACATACCACCGGAAATGGTATGACAAGAACTATCCATCTAGAATAGTCTTAGCTACAAATATATCAAAACTCATACCATTATCCATCAAACAAACATGGGTCCATTACAAAAACCTTTGTGCTACCAGAATTCTCTACCAGACTTTCTTCAAGGGTTGACATCAATGACAACCAACCCAACTAATCAATAGGCCCACTATAAAATCCATGGATATTTTTGTCCATATAGAAGCTGGAATGGGTAGGGGTTGTAGGGTGCATGGAGACTTGATACTTTCACATTTATTATGTTGGCACACCTCACATTTTGTGACAAAGTGAAGGATATCGTTCTTCATTCCTGCTCAGAAAAAAGAACGAAGGGCACAAGCATATGTGTTTTGGAAGTCTAAGTTACCCACAATAGTTGATGAGTGCAACTCATTTAAGAGCCATGACTTAAGTGCTAAAGAGGGTGAGAGAACCAGGCGATCCTTATATCTTAGAATATTGTCCTGCCAAGTGTAGCCGATGGGAGTATTAGGGTCCTCTTGAAGTCACTAAATTAATCTTGAGAGAGTCGGGTGTGTTAGTTACTCTTGGTGTACTTCTTCAATCAAATCAGGGACCAATAAGCATAAGGAAAAGATGGAGTTGTCTTCCTCATGTTGGCGTGATACTGCATTGACTACTATATTATATTTTCCCTTTTTGTATATAATTTCATAATCATAACCCAACATTTTGGTTTGCCACTTATTTTGTTTTGGGGAGGATAGTCGTTGCTCCAAAACAAAATTTAGATTATGGTGATATGTTTTGATCTGAATACGACGTCCCAAGAGATTATATGGTTGTCGTGTGTGCACCGCATGGAGATTGGCCATAATTTATTTTTCATATGTAGATCTTCCCAGATTGAGACCACTCAATGCTTGGCTAGTAAAGGCCAAAGGTCTACCATCTCATGTGAGAAATACGCTTATACTAGTGCCAAAAGAATATGATTCCACCACAAAGGTTTTTTTTAAGTCAGGCATGTCTAGGATAAGAGTAGTACACATGGCCTTCTTCAATTATGTGAATGCTTTCTCAGCAACAGGTGTCCAATGAAATGCACTCTTCTTAAGAAGGTCGGTCAATGACTTAGCAATTTTTAATAATGGTGGAAAATTTTCCTGTAATATCCTGTGAGACCAAGAAAACCCCTTAGACACTTTAAGGTCTTGGGTCTTGGCCATTCCTGCATAGATTGTATCTTTTTGGGGTCCACTTTTACCCCTTATCGACTAGAAATGTGTCCCAAGTATTCCACTTCACTAACTCCAAATGAACATTTGGTATTTTTGAAAAACAATTGGTTTTCCTACAACAAGTGAAGGACTTTGTCCAAATGAAGAAGGTGGATATCCCAAGTGTGATTGTAAATGAGGATGTCATCAAAGCAAACCAATACAAACTTCCTAAGGTAAGGTTTCAATAATTTATTCATGAGACTTTGGAAGGTGGATGGGGCATTGCAAAGGCCAAAAGGAATGACCAAGAATTCATAATGTCCTTCATGAGTTCGAAAATAATTCTTTAGAATATCTGCCTCTTTCATCTGGATCTGGTGATAGCCCGAGTGAAGGTATAATTTGGTGAATACACAGGAACCTTGGAGTTCATCCAACAGATCATCAATGACAGTAATGGGGAACTTATCTTGGATGGTTAGTTTATTCAGGGCATGAAAATCAGGGCACATGGGCCAAGTACCTTATTTCTTTAAGACCATCACCACTGGTGAAGAATATGGGTTGTTACTGGGGCGAATTACCCTCGCCTCCAGTAATTCCTGTACCATATTTTCTATTTCATTTTTCTAAGAAAATGAATATCTATAGGGACATACATTGAGGGGTTGACTTCTTGGAAGGAGAGGGATGCTATGATCATGCTAACCTCTAGAGGGAGGTAAGGCTATGGGAATCTCAAATACCTTAGGGTACTTGTCCAAGATGAGTTGAAAGATGGGAGGAACTACCTGAGAGGCCTATTCAGTGACCTGGATGGAATTAAATTTAGCAATCACACCATGGTGTTCTTTCTTCAATAATTTTTCCATCATGTGAGAGATGATAATTTCAGGAGAGCCCGCTTGGAGACCTCAAGGGTATAAGAGTAAGTGTCTTGGGTGAGACTCATATATAATTCTTGATAATCCATTGTGATTGTCCCCAGAGTGTGAATCCATTCCACTCCTAATACAATATCACAACGACCCATGTAAATAGAGAACATGTGGGTTTTCAGAGTATAATCACCCATTTGAAGTTTGACATTCTCACAACATCCCCCACACTTCATAGTACCACCATTAGCGATGAGGATTTGAAAATTGGAAACAAGGCAGACAAAACAATGGATCTCATTAAGAAGCCTGCGATGAATAAAATTATGGGTGCTACCACTATCAATCAACACCACCACCGATCGATGTTTGATGTAGCCCTTGAGATTCAATGTTTGTGAGGCCGAAATACCTAAGAGTGCATGAAGCAATATGATGGGTTCCTTTGGTTCCACAAGGGTTACAACTGGAGCTTTGGTGTGATCGCTTGGTGGAGCCTTATCTGATGAGATTTCTTCAGAAGGAGATGAAGCATATGCATTAATCTGGAAGAAGTTTTGTTCTCTACATTTATTCCCTGGTGAATACTTTTCATCACAATAATAGAAAATTCCTTTCTTGCGATGTTGTTCCATTTCAGTTGGAGATACTTTTTGGACCTTCAATGTTTTTGTCGGAGCTGGGTGAGCTCTGGGGCGAGGATGATTGAGAACTTGAACCTTCATGGGTGGGGCATGAAGGATGGTCTCTGCTTCCTTTGCTAATTGACATGCCTACAACCAAGTAGTAGGATGATTCATGATCACATGAGCCCAGATGGATTTCTTTAAGCAACTGATAAAAAATTCAAGATAAAATGCATCAGATAAGCCCTCAGTTTGGATAGCCAATTGTTCAATGTTGTGATGAAATCAATGACTGATCCAGTTTTGTGCAGCTTGGTGAGTCTACCAAAAAAATGTGATTCCCTATCAAAATGAGAACAAACTAATTTAGTTAACATGTTCCAAGTGGGTTTTCTTGGATAACATTTCTTATTCAACTTCCATCTTTCTTGATCAAAGTACAAAACCCCTACATGGAGTTTTTGTTAGAAAAGTAGGATCGCGAGGCAATAAAATAAAAAAAATACATAAATAAAACATAGAAGATAGACAATACAATAGAGACACAGATATACGTTGTTCACCCAATGTGGGCTACATCCACCATATAAATTTCCAGGTCCTTCTTTTTTATTATATAGAAAAATGAAGGGATACAACCTACAACATGTCTATTGTAACTTCCTCTTGTTTCTCTCACAGTCTCCTCTCTCAGAATACAATAATCACAATCATACACAACCGCAATACAATTCCTCATAAAAGAGGGTTTCCTTATAGGGAAAAAAACCCTAACATAAATTCTACCGTTAGAATTGTGACCTTATAAATAATGGTCTAGATCGACTACAAAATTACAATATTTTACAAGGTAATTTTTCCCAATATTTTTCTTCGGGGGCCCTGTCCTCGAATCCCCCGCCAGGGGGGGCTACAAAAATTTTCACCACCCCCCCTAGACCCTTGGTCATAGTTTTCGGGGGGAAATTCCCCCCACACCCCTTGTTAGGGAATGGGGTCCAAGCACGACTGAAACAAACATATGAATTAGGAAGATAATCAGGCTCCAAAACCAACAATCTCCCACTTGGAGACTGATCACAACAACTCCACTATTGTTGTACCTGCTGGACTATGATCGACCTTGGACTTGGAAAATTTCTCATCTTCACCTTCATGCTTGAAGACCAACTGAAACTGACCCTAAACTCAATGTTTCCCTAGTTACTCCCTTTGTTAACATCTCTGCAAGATTCTTGCTAGTATGTATCTTTTCCAACTTCAAATGTCCATCTTTCAAGATAGATTATATGAAATGGTACCTGAGCTGTATATGATTAGTATTATAATGGAAGGTTTAGTTCTTTGCAAGATGAATGGAACTCTCGCTGTCACAATACAACCTTCTATTCTCCTGCTTCTTTCCCAATTCCTCCATAAAGATCTGTAACCAAATCATTTCTTTACTAGCCTATGTAGCAACAACATACTCTGCTTTCGTTGTTGACATTGCAACAACCTTTTGAAGTTTTGAAATCCAAGTTATTGCTTTTCCAGCTATAGTAAAAACATACCATGTGGTTCTCCTCCTTCTATCCTTATCACCTGCCATATGTGAATCAACATATCCCTGTAGAACAATGTATGAACCTCCAAAACATAATGCATGAATAAAAATACCTCTCAAATACCTTAGAATCCAATTTAATGCTTCCCAATGTTCTTTACCTAGATTTCTCATATACCTGCTCACAACTCCCACTTCATGTACAATATCTGGTCTTGTGAAAACCATCGCATACATCAATATGCCAATTGCTGATGAATAAGGGACCCTGGAAATGTATTCTATCTCCTCTTGTGTCTTGGGAAACATTTCCTTAGTTAATTTGAAATGTCTAGCCAAAGGTGTACTAACTGGTTTTGCATTCTTCATTCTAAATATCTCCAACACCTTCTCTATGTACTCACCCTGAGATAATGTCAATTTGCAATTTTTCTTGTCTCTTGTTATTCTCATGCCAATGATTTTCTTTGCAGCACCCAAATCCTTCATTGCAAATTAATTAGATAATTTCTTTTTGAGCACATTTATATCCTGCATATTAGTCCCTGCAACAAGAATGTTATCTACATACAATAGCAAGATAATATAGCTTCCATTTTCTAGCCTTTTAAAATAAACATAGTGATCAGAATGCCATCTACTATAACCTTGTTTAGTCATAAACCTGTCAAAATTCAAATACCACTTCCTTGGAGCTTGCGTTAGGCCATACAAGCTCTTCTTCAACCTGCATACCAAATTTTCCTTCCCTTTGACCTCATACTCCTATGGTTGCTACATATAAATCTCTTCATCCAAATCCCCATGGAGAAAATCTATTTTTACATCTAACTGTTCAAGATGCAAATCTTCTACTTCCACAAGACTTAAAATAGTCCTAATTGAAGTCATTTTAACAACATGGGAAAAAATTTCATCAAAATATATACCTTTCTTTTGTGAAAACCCCTTTACAACAAGTCTAGCCTTGTACCAATTTTTTCCTCCATCTTCTTTCTTCAACTTGTAAACCCATTTATTCTACAATGTTATTTTTCCTATAGGCAACTGAACCAAGTCCAAAGTATGTTTATTTACCAAGGAATCCATTTCCTCTTTCATTCCTTTCTCCCACTTCTTTTTGGTGTCTACCTACATTGCCTCTTCATAACTTTTTGGTTCACTAGAATCAATCAAAAATAAATAATACAATGAAGGAGAGTATTGTTCAGGGGGTCTACTTAACTTTGTAGATATTATAACAACACTTGCAATAATTTGAGGTACTTGTTTCTCCTTTTGTTGTATATTTTGATTTTCTGGTACCTTTGGAATTTCTTTTTCAATGATCTCATCAAGCACTGTGTATTCTGGTTTTTGTTTTTTCCATTTCTTTCCCTGCAACTAATTTTTGTACATGATCTTCTCATTGAATATGACATCTCTACTCTTAATGATTTTGTGGTTTTCATAATCCCATAAGCGATAACCAAAATCATTAACACCATATCCAATAAAGGTACACTTCTTGGATTTTGCCTCAAGCTTTGTTCTATTTTATTTATCAATATGGACAAATGCTGCACAACTAAAAGTTTTCAAAAAATAATAGTTTACCTTTTTACATGTCCATTCCTCCTATGGAATTCCACCATCCAAAGAGCTTGAAGGTTCTTTGTTTATTAAATAAACAACAATATCTACAACATTTACCCAAAATTGTAACGAAAACCTTGCATGCAATCTCATACTCCTTGCATGCTCCATGATGGTATTGTTCATCCTTTATGACACACCATTTTCTTGTGGTGTTCCTGGAACTTTCTTATTTCTACGAATCCCATGGTATGAAAAATAACTATCAAAAACCTTGTTGCAATATTGACCTCCATTTTCTGATCTGAGACACTTCAACCTTTTTCCTATCTCATTCTCAACCAAATCTTTCCATTTTTTAAAAGTATAAAAAACATCATATTTTTTTCGAATGCAGTAAACCCAAGCTTTTCTAGTTACATCATCAATAAAAGTAACATAATAATCAAAGGCACCAAGAGATGATACCTAAGATGGTCCCCATACATCTGTATGCACAAGCTATAACCTTTCACTCTTATTTTCTTTTCTGACTCCGAGGAATTTAAATCTCTTTTGTTTTCCATAAACATAGTGCTCACATAAATCTAAATCAATTTGTATAATATCTGGAAACAAATTTATTTTCTGAAGTATCTACATCCCCTTCTCACTCATTTGTCCAAGCCTATGATTCCATAGTGCTGTACCCACTCTTGTAGAAGCTAAAGAGATAGAAGATTCAATATTACCAGTACATAAATACAATGTACCTACCTTTTCTCCTTTTTCTATCACCAGTGATCCTTTGGTGACCTTCCATGCCTTATCTATAAGTATAGATATACATCCTTCACTTGCCAACTGCCCTGTTGAAATTATAATTTTCCTTAGATATGGAACATGCCTTACCTCTTTCAACAACCACTGGTTTCCATTCATTTGCTTTATTTTTACCTTTCCCATTCCAACAATTTTGCATGGTGCATCATCACCCAAATGAACCTGTCCAAAATCACCTTGAACATAATCTAGAAAATGTTTCATATGGGGTGTGGCATGAAATGAATCCCCTGGATCTACTACCCAAGACTCAGAAATAGTATCTACAAAAAGAATCAAAGCATCTTGTAACAATTCACCTGTTACATTTTTTTCTTGATTTTTCTCTTGTTGTCCTTCTCTTTGTTTCTTTCGATCTCTGCAGTCTTTCTCCAGATGTCCTTTCTTCCCACAATTCCAACACTATCTTTCCCAGTCTAGAGTTGGATCTTCCCTTCCTATAATTCCCGTGGTTCCCTGATCCCTTTCCTCTATCATTTTGTCTTCCCATGTTCTCTATGATTATTGTATTACCCGATGTCTCACCTGTGCTTTTCCTTCACATTTCCTCGCTAAGGATAACACAAACAACATCATCAAATTTTAGAGTGTTTGAACCATAGAAAAATTTACTTACAGCCATGACCAAACCATTCCATCTTTCTTTCAATGAGCACAGGATTAGAAGAGCCATGACCTCATCATCAAAGTCCACTTTTATAGAGCTTAGCTGATTAGTAACTGTATTGAATTCATTTAAATGATCTGCAACAAACTCACCTTCTGACATATTCATATTAAATAATTGCTTCATTAGAAATACCTTATTGAAAACTGAGGTTTTTTCATACAATTTAGCCAATGCATCCATCAGTTCCTTTGTTGTCTTTTCTTTTGAAATATTGAAAGCTACTGACACTGCCAAGCTCAACCGTATCGTTCCTAGTTTTGTTCTGTGGAGAACCTCCCATTCTTCGTCATTCATGGTCGCCGACCTCTTTTCTATTCCACCCAATGGTAGGAATAGATCCTTCTTATATAAATAATATTCCATCTTCATCTTCCATAACTGGTAGTTTTGGTTGTTAAATTTCTTGACCCTAAAATTTCCATATTCCTCCATTGCTCCCACTTGAACCAGGAACCCTCTTTTCCTATGATTTATCTTTCAATATGATACTAGTTTCTATAAAAAAAGGATTGCAGGGAAATAAAGTAAAACAAATGTGGAAATAAAACACAAAAGATACACAATACAATAGCGACACAGATATACATGGTTCACCCAATGTGGGCTACGTCCACCAGAGAAATTTCCAGTTCTTTCCTTTTTATTATCCAACAAAATGAAGGGATACAAACTACAACACGCCTATTGTAACTTCCTCTTCTTTCTCTCACAATATCCTCTCTCATAATACAATAATCACAATCATACACAATTGCAATACAATTCCCTCATAAAATTGGGTTGCCTTCTAAGAAAAAAAAAACCTAACATAACTTCTACCGTAAAATCTGTTTCCTTATAATGAACGATCCATATTGACTATGAAATTACAATATTTTACAAGGCAAATTTTCCCAATATTTTGCTTCAGGGGTGCTTCCCCCGAATCCACTGCTAGGGGGGCTACACAAATTTTCATTGCCCCCCCTGGACTCCTTGGCGACAATTGTGGGCGATATCCCCCACACACACCCCGTTAGGGAATGGGGTCCAAGAACGGATGAAACAAACATCTGAATCAAGAATATAATCAATCTACACAACTAATAGTTTGGTCTCATCATCCAAAATATTATGGAGGGAGAAATATTACTCCATTTGAGAGACCCACCCTGTTGGGTTGGATCCATCAAATTTATGCATGGCAACTTTGGGCACCCTATTCCAAGAGTGTGGAGAACCCAAAGGGGACTGGGAGGAATGAGTATGCTCATAATGGGAATGCTTAGGGTCCTCTGCATTGGGTTATACCTACTTACCATTTGTGAATTGTTGCATGGATTCATGGATGGATGCTAGGATTCCTATAGGGAGGGAGTCATTGATTTGTGTGTGTATGGTAGTGGGGATAGATTCCATTTTCGATTCTAAGTTGGATAGCCTAGTATCCCAGTCGTTTGGGGTCTGACCTTGGGTGGTTTTCATGGCATTGTCTTAGGTAGTAGATGAAGTGGCAGGACGACAATGAAGACCACAAAGAGTGAGATGTACCAGGGTGATCAGGACAAAGAGAGGATTTGAATGGGATAAGTGTCAAATAAGGGTGTATCGAAAAGGGGTGGGACCACAGAGAGAAAAAAATTCTTAAAAGTGAAGGGTACCATTGCGATAAGAATGAAGAGATGAATGGAATGGACTAGGTTACAAATAAGGGTGTAGACCAGGGATGACTTTAGGGGATAAATTTCTCTCATGGGCTAATTTTCCATGGTTTTTCCAAAAACGAGATTCACTATTTTAAAAATGATTCGCCCAAATTCTATAGGATAAAATTATTTTACCTTAAAAATCGTGAAAATTTTAGAAAAACTATATAAAATCCTTAGAAATTTGAATATTTTTACAAAAATATCGCCAATCATTTATAGTTGGCATAGAAATATTAATAATATTTGCCAAGGTTTCTACATTTTAAAATAAATTTCCATCCTTAAAATCATCCCTGGTGCAGACAAGCCCCAATTTTTTTTTTAACTCTTGTGGAGTTATACTCTAAGCTGAATAATACTGTAATGACGAAATGGCCAAATTTTAATAGGAAGAAATGTGTAGGAATTCCACAATTAGAATGTAGGAGACACAATTGCATGACAATAGATCTTGTTTGTTCTTTTTATGTTTCCGTCCCAAGGGTTAGGGTATTCAAGGTTTCTATAGAAAAGGGTTTTCCCTGTGCTATAGCTCTCTGATATATGTGTAGGGTCCAACAGTAGTACTCAACCTAATATCTTAGGGCACCAACTAAGGAGGCTATATTGTGCCCTTAGTCATATTTCCCAACTACCCAGGTACTAGAGAGTATCTTCCCGAGTGTTTTTCTCATTGGCACTATAGTAGTTAGGTGACCGATTGGTTTATCTATGGAGGGCTTCAAGAGATCTAGGTCGATCTGTATACATGTGTTGTCTAATGCGCTACCACTTGAAGGGGTACCAACAGGGGTTACAAGGGTGGAAAAAAATGTGCTCTTAAGTACCACTTGTATTTCCTGCATGTATGAGTCCCCGACCATGGGTTTATGCATGGAACAATAGATCTCTATAGCTTAAATATGTTGGAATACAAATCTACCCTAAAAAAAAAAAATACCCCACAAGTTCTGCCCATGAAAGAGCTCTGATACCAATTGCAATATACCAGATGAATAATAATGTGCAGAACATAAATATTTAGCAATTAGTAATGGAATAATCAGATAATAGCTAGAACAATACTAGAATAACACCAGAAAGATAATCTTTAATAGAGATAACAATGTTCATTTGCCTCTTCAAGGGGAAAACCTCTAGGAGAGGAGAGTTCTATTACAATAAACTCCAAGACAAAAATATCCAATACCTCCTACTCTTATTTATACTAATTCTACCTTCTAAGGAAACTTCTAGAGGAAGATCTTTCTATAAGCGAAAGATTCTATTAGGTCTTCTTACATTGACTTATTCTCCTTTATTTATTAGGCCTTATTAACTAATGTCATCTTTTATTACATAGAAAACGTATCCTACTAAATATTGACCCATAGAGAGGGGTTAGGATCGGATCCTAACATAAATGATGTAAAAATCGAGTAAAAAACTATGTGATTATAAACAATAAAGGTGTGACCCTTGAGAAGAGAAACTTAAAACAAAATTGAACCTTGTGAAACAATTTAAAATAATAATAATAAAGAATATAATATTAGGTATAAATAAGGATATACTATTAGGATTAAATTAAAAGGAAATAATAGATGTGGAAATACTAGAGGATATAATGAAAGGAATAATTAAGAATTTTCAAGGTTACCATAAATTATTTGGTGAAAAAGGGGGAAGTTTGATTTCAAAATTAAAAAGGTAATAAGGTTGGAGGTAAAGGGATGTGAATAAAAAGCCTAAAGGATTAAAATAATTAGGAGGGTCAAGAAATATAAATGAAAAGGAGGGGAAACCAAAAGACAGTCTATGTGATGAATATTATACTTCCAGGATTGGTTGAGTTTGTAGTTGTGATCACCATTAATGTTATTGGGATGTTTCTCAATTTCCAAATCTTCTCGAATGACACTAGATGAGTGATAGGGTGATGAATCCAGGGTTTTGGTTTGGTCAAAGAAAATTAGGTGTTTGGATTTGAAAGAGTGCTTGAAAATAATTGACTTTGAGATACAATTGTGGGTCATCTCAGCAATGTGTTCTTTGAGACGTATTTTAAAGGATCTACCTGTTTGAACAATGTAATATTTTCTATAGGAGTAGGGAATTTGATAAACTCTCGGGCCAAACATTGGGTCAGATTTATCCTTAGCAGTTCTAAATAGTTGTTTGAGGGCTTGTATGGTTTGAAAATAATTTTAATATTCTTTTTAGCCAATATTTTAGAGATGTGATTGATAGTGTCCTGGATGTAAGGAAGAGAAATATGAGCTAGGTGCTAGGAAGTAGAGGATGATTTTTTCAATTTGGGATTACAGGTTGAGCGAAAGACTTTGTTGATTTGAGATATGGAGTAACCATTGGACATCGAGGCTTTAGTTAGGTGAGGTTTTTATTTCTTGAGGAATTGGGGACTGGATATTCGAATGGCCCGAGTAATTAGATTTTTAGGAAAAATAGATTTTTGAGCTGGATTATGATGAGATTGGGCATGGAAGTATCTATCTCTATGAGTCTCCTTCTTATAAACTTGGTGGATGAGAGAGCCATCAGGGATATGAGAGATAAGAACATCCAAAAAGGGAAGAGAGTTTTATTTTTAAATTTCCATATTAAATTGGATATGGGTGGGATTCCATTAAGATGGTTAAGAAAAGATATTAGAAATGAAGGGCCATGAGGCCAAACAATGAATGTGTCATCAAAAAATATAAATACGAACTTTGGTTTGAGGTGAAAATTGTTAAGGGATAAAGTATTAAAATGTTCCATAAACATATTAGCAACCACTGGGGATAAAGATGATCCCATGGCTATACCTTTGGTTTGTTCATAGCATGTCCCTTTAAAGATGAAGAAATTTGAGGTGCGGAAAATTTCAATGATTTAGTTAATTTTTTCAGAGTCCATGAGTTTGGATATTATATCAAGGGATCCATGGACAAGAATTTTAGTGAAAAGAGAAACAACATCAAAACTAACCATAATATTTTGTTCGTCAAGATGAAGACCCCTTGTTTTTTGAATAAAACTAGAGGAGTCTTTAATGTAGGAATAAGTTTTTCCGATGAAATACTTAATTTTGTTAGTAAGAAATAAAAAAATGGCATGAGTGGGAGCACCTATAGTGCTAACTATCGGTCTGAGGGGGATGTCTTTTTGAGAATTTTGGGTTGTCCATATATTCTAGGGGTTTTAGGATTACGAGGAATAAGACGTTTTTGAATGTAGGGTCCAAAGAAGAGGCTTTAATGGCTTTGGTAATAAGGCTATTTATGTTGTTCAAAGGATTTTGAACGAGAGGTTTGTATGAGGAAGAAGAAATAAGGTCAAGGAGTTTGGATTCATAATCTAAGGTATTCACAATGATCGTAGCATTACATTTATTTGATTTTAAGATAGTGACATTAGGGTTTCATTAAGGAGATGAATTGACTGGATTTCTTCTTTGGTTAGGTTTATCTTAGGAGGTTTGGAGAGTTGAAGGATTCTTCCATAGTCTTTCCTCACTTCCTCAGCTTCATGAGTGGGAAGGTGATGGATAATAGATTCAATATAGCTAATGATATATTCAACGAGGATCCATTGGGGAGTGAGGGAGAAATTGAAACCTTTTTCCAGAAGATGAAGAGAAGGAGAGTCGATATCAACATATGATACATTTATGGTCATGGAAGGAAAATTAAAGAATTTTTAGTCCCTAAAGTTGTCCCTAACTACTAAGGGGAAATCTACAAAACCTCATTGATTGAAATGGTTTTTGTATATAAAAAAATTGGTTTGGGTTTTTGTTGGTAAAGATGGTCGACCAAGTAGTTCGAAAAGTAGGATGGATATGGTATGAGCAATAATTCAAATAATCAACAATCTTTTAATTACTCCAGGACATTCACAGTAATAAATATTTTACTTAGTCCATGACATTCACAGTAATAGCATGAACATAGATGAATATAACAAGAGAGAAAAAATATAATTCAACAATTTGTCTACTTATAAACATAAGATTTTCAAGCCCAAAATATCATTCTAAGTCTGAAACAAAATACTCAAATGCAACCCAAGAAACAAGGAATTTAACATTGTTCAAGAATAAATTAATGCATTGCACAAACTTCAATTTCATTCAAATAAGATTAGCATAAAAAGACACATAAGAAAACAATCTAATCATCGGGCGGTTTGATTCCTAGAGTGTAAAAGTTTGCATGTTTAAGATTCAAAAATGCAGACCATTCCCTTCTTTTCACTCCTCTCATTACATTTCAAATGGTCCTTTAAATACAAATACCATCTATAACTCCTTCTTGGAAACAAAAACCTATAAATCAAATAATTTTTATTTGTTTGCATGAAATTTTAAACTGTGGGATCGATCCTTTGCCTGAAAATCTAGATAATTTGAGATTGACTTTTTGGGATGTTGATCCAATATCTTGAAATTTGAGATATATATTTTACTTCTACCCTAATATCTAGAGATGTTTTATGTGCCCAAGATATGCTCTGCCACTATGTTATTTGAGAGAACTGGAAGTATTCATGATTTAGAGTTTTACATGCAACCTTTCTTCATCGAATACGAAATGACTACCTTAATATGCAAGATTTGATTTGGCTAGCCAATGTCCTCTATATAAATTTCCATGTGCTTCAAAATCCAAATTAATTGCTTCCAAAATATGAAAACTCATCATGAACTCAATGTTTAGCTTCCCTTGACGATCTTGACATTACTTCTTGATGTTGACACTTGGCATAGATGTTGGGTGCACTTGATTTCATTTGATTACCAAAACTTACGTCGACCTCTATCATCTCTGAAATAGAATGATAACACTATTGTTTTATATGAAAATAGGATATATCCCACATGAAATCCATCCAATATTTCAAAGATGTTTATATGGTCAAGCGCCTATAACATCCATCGACGCATAGTGCAAAAACTCTAGCTCCTTGTGGGCTCCCTCCTCATGGCTCGCTCTTGGTGCTTGATATATGTTGGGTTGGTTGAGCATGACCGATGAGGTCAACAAGGAGCCCTAATATTGGAGTTGATTAGATATAGGAAAGGTAGGAACCAGAGAAGTCGATATCACATTCAAAGTGACAGAGTGATAGTGACAGAGAAAATGAGAGAATAGTTGTTGGAAAAATGGTTTAGGGGGGATGGGATAGTTGGGGGTTAGAATGAGTGACAAACAAAATGAGAGAAAAGTAAGATTGGATTTTATTAGAGATAGGAAAGGTAGGAACCGAAGAAGTTGATATCACATTCAGAGTGAAAATAACAAAGAAAATGAGAGAAAAGTGGTTGGAAAAATGGTTCAGGGTGGATGGGATAGTTGGGGGTGAGAATGAGTGAAAAACAAAATGAGAGAAAATTTGTTGGAAAAATGGTTCAGGTAAAAATAAAGCAATCAATTTGAAATAAGGGAGTCTATAGGTTTAGAATCGTTTTCATAGTTTATGATAATGCTCATTGAGTTTTTATTATATAAATTATGTTAGAAGTTTTGAAATGTCCAAACATGTCACTCCAAGGATTTGAACCTAGGTGGGGAGGATAACAGTCATTCCTCCCAACCACCCAGGCTACATCAAATCGTTTTCATAGTTTATGATAATGCTCATTGAGTTTTTTTTATATAATTTCTGTTAGAAGTTTTGAAATGTCCAAACATGTCACTCCAAGGATTTGAACCTAGGTGGGGAGGATAACAATCATTCCTCCCAACCACCCAGGCTACATCAAATGGAATTTATCTCTCTATATAAAGTTGATATAAAATTATTTTAACTTTTTTGTTAGTAATATTTTTCTAAAGGGCCTTTCTATTCAATAACAATTTCAAGTAACTATTAATTGATTTGTGAGAATAAATATCATGTCAATTGCAATGTAAATTTTAGTAAATTTGAAAAATGAAAATTCACTCCATCACAAAGTTATGCA
>JASDQU011103040.1:61960-72173 GCA_032191745.1 Picea mariana
CAAACCCCTCACTTGAATCGACTATTCCCACACTCGGCTCGACTCAGTCTACTGCAAACATCCCATGTAATTCTTTTACTCCTGCTGTTAGCTCACATCCTGATCCTGCTGTTAGCTCACATCCTGATCCATCAGACTTGCCAGTTCAACCCAGCACATTACCTACTCTGCCGTCTGCCCCTTTAGACACACCAGTGCTCCCTGGTTTCAGTCAGCCGATTGAGGAGGAGGATGCATTTCTGGACAATCTACAGTCCTCTTCTCCTTCGACTCGATACCTGATCTCCACTCCACATCTTCCTATTTATTGTGGTAAAGAGATTATCTCCACTACATCTGATGTTGGAACCTCAAAATCCAAGACAGTGGATACAAATAATTTTACGTGGTCCAGAGGCATTGCTTCGGAGATCTCCCCACTACAAACTCGGAGCTCCAGGAAAAAGAAGGAGATTCTTAGTTCTCAACAGGCGGATTCAAACTTGCCCACACTGGATGGCAAGGCCCTTAGAGCAATGAAGGCCTTGGCTAGATCCAAGTGATTATCGTGCTCTCCTTGAATATTAGAGGGCTAGGAGGCCCCCTGAAGTCGGCCTCCTTCCAAAGACTGCTGACGCGTACGAGGCCTGATATCATAATCCTACAAGAGACACTCTCTGCAGACCACATAGCTCGTGATTTTATTTATAAGTTTCGTCCAACATGGTTTTCAGCGGCGGTAAGCTCCATTGGCTCTTCCGGTGGCTTGCTGGCATCCTGGGATCCCAGTCTTTATTCATTAAACCCGGCTCTGACTTGTGGAGGCTTACTGTTAAGGGGCTCCTGTTTAGCCTCCAAGATGGATTTTTCTCTACTCAATCTATATGGTCCCTGTACAGCAAAGTGGCCTTTTTGGACGCAGCTTGAGGCAAGTGGTCTTCTCAGTTTGCCTAATCTCATAATTGGTGGCGACTTGAATCTCTACTTCGAATCTGATGAATCTTGGGGAGCTGTTAATGCATCGAAGCCTTCTAAGGTCCGTTATAAAATTTTTTTTGACAACAATAACCTTCTAGATATTCGACCGGCTGTTCTTTCTCCCACCTGGAGGAATGGTAGGTCGGGACAACACGCCATTGCAAGAAGGCTGGACCGCTTTTTTGCGTCCGCTAATTTTTTGGCTTCCATTGGACAGGTCAATTCCTGGGTTGAATTCCCCTATTTCTCTGACCACGCCCCGGTGTATTTAAAGCTGGATCTGGCTGAGCTTCCCAAGCCCTCTCCATTTAAATTTAATCACTCTTGGCTGGAGCAGGTAGATTTTCAAGAGCTTGTTAAAGAGACCTGGTCGGATCCACTTTTCAAGTCCGAGACCGACCCGCAGACCCGTCTCATTTGGAAATTAAAGGCCCTCAAGGCAAAGACTAAGCGTTGGTATTTTGTGAAACAGATTAAAGACCAGAGCTGCCTTATCACTCTGGAGGAAGAGATTACTAAACTTAATCTTAGATCTATTAGTCATCCCTGGTCGGTGGTGGAGTCTGATAGTTTAAAGCGACTCGAGGACAGCCGAGATTCTTTACTAAGGGAGGCGRAATTTKCCTGGAGGCTCCGTAGCAGGGCTACATGGCTAAAGAATGGTGATTCAAATACWAAATACTTCCACAATGTAGCAAATCACAACAGACAGAAAAAGCTGATATGGTCTATCAATAYCGGTGATKCTGAGATTCGYGGTCAAAGAGCYATWMAGAACGAGGCTGTCACACATTTCTCACAGCAGTATAAAGCTACGGGTGAGCGCTTCCTACAGGACAAAGGGACAGCARCTGGGCTWTTCCCTAGATGGGTGACAGGCGATGAAGCTGATGCGCTATACAAGCCAGTTACYTTATCTGAGATTAAAGRAATTTTGACTCATTTTAACACTGAACGAAGTCCAGGGCCTGATGGCTGGACTTCAGAATTTTTCTGCTTCTTTTTTGATCTGGTAGGAGAGGAGCTCCTACAAATGGTGGAGGACACCCGCTTAACAGGTAAAATTGCTGGAGGTATAAATTCAACGTTCCTGGTTCTGATTCCGAAAGACAGCAGTCCTAAATCTTTTGATGACTTCCATCCAATCTCGCTCTGCAACCTTATCTACAAGATCATTTCAAAGGTTATATCAAATAGAATCAAGCCCATTCTTGAAAGGAATCTCTCGGCGGAACAATTAGGATTCTTGAAGGGGAGAAGAATCCATGATGCTGTCGGAGCCGCACACGAGTGCTTACATAGTATAAAACAGAAAAAACTTAAGGCACTTATTCTGAAGCTAGATCTCAAAAAAGCGTTTGATTGTATAGACTGGGACTTCTTAAGACTTGTTCTTCATGCGGTGGGATTTGGTGATGCGTTTATAAGGTGGATTCTTGCGTGTGTTACAAGCGCAAATATGGCAGTGCTGATCAATGGTGATCCTTCAAATTTCTTCAAGAGCAAAAGAGGACTCCGTCAGGGATGTCCACTCTCCCCCTATCTTTTCATTTTGATAATGGAAGGACTCAGTATTTTACTCTCCAGAAGCTGCTCCGAACATAAAATTACTGGCATTAAGGTCTCCAAACTGGTTAAGATGATCCATTTGATGTTCGTTGATGATGTGCTGCTTATGTCCCTTGCTGATCCGGAGGAATGGCGCTGCATTCTTGAAGTGCTACAGTATTTCTGCTTGGTTTCTGGTCTCTCCATAAATCCAACAAAGTCTACAGTACACCATTGGGGCATTACAGATTCCGAATTACATCTTCTCAAAGACACCATTCCTCTCACCTTCATGGATCTGAGTGAAGGTTTCAACTATCTGGGAATCCACCTGAGGATGGGGGTCTCTTCTGCAGGGGATTGGAGCTGGTTGGTGGCCTCTTTTAAGAAAAAAATAAAGTTCTGGTGCAATAAATGGCTGACATTAGGCGGAAGACTTATTCTGATTCAATCGGTTCTGCAGAGTAAGGCGGTATATTGGATGATGTTGGAACGGCTTCCATCATCTATTATCAATACACTGCGTAGATTAATATCCAATTTTCTGTGGGGAGGGAAGGCAGACATTATTCGGATACACCTGGTCAAATGGCAGATTATATCAAGTCCAAAACGTGAGGGGGGTTGGGGCCTCAAAGAACTCAAAACATTCAATACTGCCCTTTTGGCAAGCTCCTTCTGGAGAGCCGTCGGCACTGTCAGCATTTGGCACACCATTATCAGAGATAAGTATCTGGGATCAAATCCGCTTCTTCATTGGCTCCGCAAACAACCGATACAGATGACGAGAGCTTCATCCTTTTGGAAGGGACTCGTGAACGCTTCAGCGGTTATTCAACAATGGCTTTGCTGGGTGCCGGGGGAGGGCCGTGAGGTTCTTTTAGGCAGAGATGTTATTCTGGGTTTAGGGGATCGATCATTATTATCAACAGAGATGCAGTTACACCTGCGGTCATTAAATATTTATAATCTTGCCCAGGTTAGAACAGGAACTGCCACGTCCTTGCTACCGGATGATTGGCTGTCTGCAAGTGATCTCCAACTGAGTGAGCCGCTCACATCTGAATGGAACTGTTATACATTAGAACTAAAAGGTGCCGGAATTTCACTAAAGACAGAGCCGGATGTCCTGTCTTGGGCTGGCGGTGATGGATCGGGTTTGATCACTGCCAAGAACATATATTTGGCTCTCCAGAACTGTATCAACTCGGAGCCGTGCTTGCCATGGCTAAATAAACTCTGGAGATTACAAATGCCCCTCAAACTCAAGTTATTCTCCTGGCTGGTAGGCAATAACAAGCTGCTTACCTGGGAAGTGTTACAAAGGCGTGGATGGGCGGGGCCAAGTATTTGTTTACTTTGTAAAGCAGCTCCTGAGAACCTTTTTCACCTTCTAATGCATTGCCCCTTCTCCAAAGAAGTCTGGCACCGAATTACTGTACATTATAATTTACTGTCCTCCTGGAGTGGCTCCACCATACTGGACAGTTTTCCTTGCTGGCTTACCAGATTCTCGAACCCTCCTTGCCTGGTGATTCATTTCTGCTGGCAAATCTGGTTAGAGAGGAACAGAGTTCTATTTGAGGATTCCAGTCCATATCCGCCCAGGGTGTATTCAAAGATATTAGCATCCTTCAACTGGACAACTCCCAAGATCAGAGACCATCCTCACCGTGCTATATCTTTTGACCTGGCAGAGGGGCACTCTATTGCATTTTTTGACGGAGCTGCGCTGGCCAATGGATCCAACTGCGGCGCAGGAGGTTTCTTCAAGTCTCACAAATCCAGGATTTCTAGCTGGTTCATAAATTTCGGCTCGGGCACAAATACAAAAGCGGAACTGTTGGGTTTATGGACTACGCTCACTCTGGCAGCTCACTGGTCTATAGATGCTCTACAAGTCCAGGGCGACTCCAGAGTGATAATAGACTGGATTTCAAACAAAGGCAGGCTCAAATCCATTCATTTGGCTGGCTGGATGCAGAAAACAAAAGATCTTTTGCAGGGATTCTCCAATATTTCTTTCCGTCATGTTTTTCGTGATCAAAATCGGACTGCGGACGCTCTATCCAAGAGAGCACTTTCCGAGGAGGCTGGAAAGCTCTCGATCTACCACTGTGATAATGGGATCGAGAGCTCCATTACCTCCTTTAACATTTTTGTCTAAATGCTGGCAACCAAAGAAACGATCCAAAAAATGGTAGTTTTCTGGACTCGATTAAGTTTGGTGGCCGATCAGTCATGGTTATCATAGAGGATTCGGATACGGATTACTCATTAAAATGCTTGTGTGTTCAGATATGGCAAGAGATTGCAGTTTATCTGTTTACAGTCTGCCCATGTAAATGAATTTTATAGAAATATAAATTTGAGCTAATTTTTTTTGGAAAAAAAAAAAAGTCTTTATGATATGTGTCATAATTTTGAGACATAAGGAAATCTCAATGCTTAGCTTTTAGCATTCTTGTAGATTTTAAGTTTTTATGATATGTGTCATAATTTTGATACATAATAGTAAATCTCTATGCTTAGCATTTATCCCCTTTCATATAATTTTTTTAAAACTAAAAAGGGTCATTTGTGAAGATATTTAGAGGAATGGTTTAATATTAGAGTAAATTTTTTTTTCTAACAAATTATTTGGTGAAATTTGACAATGGAAATTTATGATTTTGATAACGAAATTTTGTAATTTCACAAATTCTAACATTATAGGTGGATTTGATTCGTAAACCCCATTCTCATTGGAACAACTCATATTGCAATCCCATTAAATCAAGTACAAAGTACTACAATTTATCAAGGCCAATGAAACTTGTAGGCTATTTGAAGGAGCTCCTTTGAGTTGTTTTACAAGGCATGTTTCTAGAGTTAACTAGAGGTTCGTAAGTAGCAAAAACTAGTAAATTACTAGCACCTAGGGAAAAAATAGACAATTCTAATATCAATTTTAGACAATCTTGTAATGATAGGAAAGTTGTTTTAGAGGAGAAGACAACTATATAATGTACATGTTGAAATATAATTTTGATATTACAAGAAAACTATGCAGATCATGGCCTCTGAGCTTGATTTGGACACTACATTGCCAACATGGGTGACACCCAAGATGCCAAAAGATTTGAGAGAATTGTCCATGAGGAAGAAGGGAATGTAGTTGAGGTTGAAATGAACATTGGAAAACACGTGTGGCCTTAGTAGAGACTATCAGAACTCTGAAAAATCAATTCACAATCACAGAGTTGACAATGAGAGATTGATGAGAGCCCAAGAGGAGAAGAACAACATCGAAGATTAGTTGCTCCAAACTCTGAGTGCAAAGGAGAGGCATTTATAATAGAGGCAAGAGCATGGGAGCAAAAGTAATAGGGGAAGGGGTTCTTGTCAAAGATCCCATGCATAGAGAAGATCATCCCTTGATATTAATTATCTTTTGTCTCCATCAAAATCAATCATTGGCCAATCATATGCATCTCCAGGACCCATGAGCAATCATCAATCCTCTGAGAATATGTATAGGAGGAAAAATTCCATTGAGATAATTTGCAAGGGGAGTTCCATAAGGCTAAGCTACCCTCCTTTGATGGGTATGTGAAGATGGACCAAGAGGCTAAAGCATGGTTGTTAGAAATGATCAAGTATTTCCAGTTCCACAAATACTCAAGAAATGTGGAGGCAAGGATAACTATCTATCCTATGATTGGTAAGGTTTTCTTATGGTGGGAACATATCAGGAAAACAAAAAACATCCAAGAGAAGACACTCACTTGGGAGAAGCTTTGTGAGTATTTCAAGCAAAAATACCCTTTAACACACTATTATGAGAAAAACATCATTGAGATCCACAATCTTAAACAATATCATATTTCTATGGAGGAATATTAAAAGAAGTTCATGGAGCATCCAAAATATGCATCTCGTATCAGGGATTAAAAGATCATAGTGAATCATTTCCTTTGTGGGTTGAAGCCCCGTTTTGAAAGATAATTGAAACTTCGTAACCAAATATTTGGAAAAACCAATACAAAATTCTTAGTACTACGAAGATTGAGAACATAATTGTTTAGATCCTCATGAATGAAGGAGGAGCAACACAGAGGATTGAAAGGCTAAATGGAAATGAGCAATATATCTTTTCCTTTCTAGCATAAGTAGGATACCTACCTCATAGGATCATGTAAGGTACCAAATCTATTATAATAGCAGGAAAAAAAACATTGCAGAGAATAACAACATAACAACACAATATATGAAACCACAACACCAAAATAATACATTTATTGATAGGAAACAATGTTCACTTGCCTCTTCGAGTGGGCAACTGTTAGAATATGATGGATGTGCTCATTTTACCATAGACAATATCACTATTGTCACCCAACCATACGCCGAAGCCACCCTCCGAGCACCTTAACCTTGACAGAGAATCACTCTGGAAGCAAACCCTAGGCTAGATATCCAAACAAAGGGTAGCGCACGTTTCTCCAAGGATAGCGCACCAAACAAGAGCTGATCAGATAGTCCAAACCATAACCAAGAGATAGTCCAAGCCAAAACGTAATTTGCTAGCTGCATCAGCTGCAACGACAGCTTCTCCTCCAAACTTGCACACAAACTGGCTAACTGCAGTGCGCATAAGTGAGCTTTGCAGTTCTGAGAATGCCTGCTAGAATGAAGACTGGCCCCCTGTATTTATACTAATTCTGGCTAACTGCCTGGGTCGACTTCTCATTCTGGGTGCCTATTTACTTAGTATATAATATTTCTTTTGGTCGACTTCTTCTCTTGGAGGCTAATAACCTAATACAAATTATCCTCTTGAGTCGACTTGTCTTCTAGGATTATTAGCCAACTCATTAGGGTTTCTTCTTGCTTCCTGGAATATTCTATTCTCATTAGGTTTACACGTGGAGGTAAATACCTCCCACAATTACCATAATATCAACACTCCCTCCTATCTAGGGAGGTATTATAGGTAATGGTCTTGAGCACAAACATACCATTCACCCGGTAGCATCAACATAGTTGTATAGACTATCTCATGACTAGATCATGAGCACCATCATCACCATCAGTGTCATCACCTACATCATCTCTCGAAACCATACTCCATCTAAGTAATTAGACATGATGTTGGATAAGTCACTCACTCCACAGAGTGACACAAGAGCCATTCTTCTAATCCAAACATATGTCCTAGAAGAATAAATGTCCTGAACCATTTTCCGTCTGGGAAATCTCTGTCCATTGATCATCCATATAGCTGATAATCATTTCCCACATTGTTGATAGTCTTCAAGGCAATCACAACAATATCATTCAATAGAACACAACTGTGTCTATCCATAGTAGTACACAACTACAATCTAGTGGTACACTAACACACCAAGTAGCACACAGGTACTTGATCAGTGACATAGAGTCACAAACAGTGGAACACATCCACCACAGTAGTATACATCTATTATCTAGAGACATACAATCTTCATAATAATCATTTGATATCAACCTGCACAGAAACAATGTTATGATATAAACTGAATCAGCTGGGCCATTCTTCCACTCACATCTATGAGATCTAGAAGAGCATCTGTCCTCAGAAGGTCAAATATCAATTATGAACTATCTGGACTATTCTTCTCAAGCAAGGAAGAATAATTGTCCCAATTTCTTAGCCTGAACCATTCCCCACCCTGGGCCATTCCTCCGACACTAAACAAAGTGTAACCTGGAGAGAATGAGTATGCCCTAAGGAATGCATGTCCTGATTGTTGAACCTGGACCATTCACCTATATGGGCCATTCCTCCGACACTAAACAAAGTGCAACCTGGAGAGAATGAATTTTCCCTAGGGAATGACTATCTAGACCATTTCCTAAGGTAATGACTGTCCTGCACCAACCTCCAAAACAGACCATTCTTCGAAATTGCTCACAACTGTGAGCTTCGAAAGAATGACTGTCCAGCGAGGTGGACCAGTCTTCTTGATTAACCATCAAGAAGAGAGATTGTCCTATACCATTCCCAATGTTAACCACAATGGGAAATCGTTGTCTATGGTACATCAGCAATCCATCGAACCATTTTCATTACAAAAATGACCGTTCGATCTAGACCATTTTCCGAACTGGAAACTGTTTGTCCGTAAAAAATCTCAAACCACTTTCTGAACTGGAAAGGAACTGCTCATCCAGGACCATTTTTCAAACTGAAAAATTATTGTCCATAAATCAATAACACATCAGTGCTCTTTCCCAACCTAGGAGTCATCTCTTCCTTTTTCAATAGGGAAGTCGTCTCCACGAGCTCCAGCTTGAGTACGCAAACTCTTTCATCTTGGATAGAGGCTTTACCAAAATGTCTGCTTATCTGNATTGGATTCATCTTTTGTTCCCCATTAGCTCATAACATCGTGGCAAGGCTCAAACTGGAACATATCCGTGTGGCACTTCTTCTATCATCATGAGATCTTTGTCATGGATTGGCAATCCATCATCCTGATCTTCTAAGTAATCATTATGATACAATATCTTTATTATAGAAAGTCTTCGCCACGCTTCTATTGTGCATTGGAGGTTCTCCACCAAGTTGTCTTCTTCCATCTGCATACAAGGGTCTCTTTCTGGTATACCTCAAAGCATTGAGGTTGCTCTACATATGCTCTTTGTTCAAGTATTCTAGAGAACAGTCTTTGCATTCATCTGATGTCAATTCCAACCTATGGATATTGTGGACGATATAATGGCTCATGTAGAGATATATCTAGTTTATTGGAACAAGTAATCATCATAGTCTTCTCCCTCCATCTGGGATAACCTCTAGTTCTGGATCTCGCAATGCTTACATTCATAAGTCTTTCATACATTGTTCTTCATCACAACTTTCAGTACCTCTGCTTGATTACTTTTAGTGAGTTCATATCAGGCTGGTAATCTTGTGATTCTCGATACAATGACTGGTTGTTCTATATTTTCTTTCTTTCTTGGAATCTTCATGTTCTTCCTCATGTTTCTCTTTAGATCTTTGGTCCATGGAGTTTTCTATAGATTCCATGCTCTGAAGATTCCAGCTTCTTCCTTTCATGTTCAGAGAGTTCTTTCGGATTCATCGCATAGGTTTTTTGGTTTTTGACGTTTCAGACCAAACTAGTGTGGTCCATCATCAGGAAAGCGTTTGTGAAAAATGAAGTAAAAAAGAATATAACACATATATAAATACTTGAAAAGTTTTTGTAAGGAGCCGACTTATTGAAAATGAAAATCTGGGGTCGCTATGGGATCCCCCCTCTCTCCCATCATAGCCAATTTATTCATGGAAGATTTAGAAAACAATGCCCTAAACTCCTCACTCTTCAAACCTAAATACTGGAATAGGTTTGTTGATGATACCTTTGTCATCTAGCCCCATGGTTGTGACAAATTAGATGAATTTGTGACTCACCTTAATAAACAATCCGATCACATCAAGTTCACGATGGAAGTTGAAAATAATGATAGTCTTCCTTTTCTAGATGTCAGAGTCACAAAAAGACCTGATGGATCCTTATCCCATCAAGTTTATAGGAAGAAAACCCACATTGAACAATACCTTCATGCCAATTCCCATCATCACCCCTCCCAAAAACTAGGTGTTCTAAACACCTTGGCCACTAGAGCCTTTAGAATTTCTGATGATGAACACCTAGAGGAAGAGAAAAAGCACCTCCTT
>JASDQU011103040.1:82651-94088 GCA_032191745.1 Picea mariana
AAGTAGGGGATTGGGTATTTTTAAGACTACAACCATACAAACATATGTCCCTCAAGCAAGCTAAGAAGGATAAGAAATTATCACCAAAGTAATATGGCCCTTATAAGGTGTTGCAAAAGATTGGTACTATGGCATACAAATTGGAGTTGCCTGCATCTTCACGAGTACACCCAATTTTCCATGTTTCATGCTTAACGAAGGTTATAGGTGACAAGATCCCAGTTCAAACTATATTTCCAGAACTTGACGAGGAAGAAAAAATCATATTGGAGCCTGAAGCTATCACTGACACAAGAATTTGAGAGTTGAGGAATAGATTCATTTCAAAGTATCACTCAGAGTATCTCATTAAGTGGAGGAAACTACCCACTGAAGATTCCACTTGGGAAGATGAGTATTTTATACAGAAGCATCCATAATTGCTCAAGCGTTGTGGACAACACTTGTCTGAAGGGGAGGGGCATGTTAATCCCTAAATAATGGCACATTACCCCTTAATTGGGGCATATTACATTAGTAATGTTATTTTATTTATGTCGGCTTGGGTCCATTAGTTGTAATTGTGCCTCCTAGTCTCCTATATATACCAAGGAGACCTTTTCATTTGGAATCATCTTGTATTTGAAATTTTATGTGGTGTATAAGGAGTTTTCCCCCTCGAAGAGGCTTATTATCTAAAATTCTATCTTTTTTCAAGGCGTTGAGTACTTATTCTGAGGTTCTTTTTATGCTATTTTGATATTTGGTTCTTAACACACTCACCACAGTGCTAGACTCTTGTGGCCACAAGACCTCTGGATGAGCCCACCTCTATGAGACAGAACCTGACTTTTCCACCACCTACCAAATTTTGGGTGCAAACTTAGTTGTCATTAATTTCCATCTTCATGACGGGTTGTTGTGCCATCTAGGCCATCTTTGTGTTCCATAAAGCGAGTGAGTGAAGCTGATCTGGGAATCCCACTACAGTCGTGTGGCAGGACACTTTAGAATTGAAAAGCCAGTGGCAGTGTTGCAACAACATTTCTACTGGCCAACACTTCGACAGGATGTCTGCAAGTACATCAGGTCCTGCACTCCCTACGCTATTGCCAAACTGACCACTAAGAAGCAAGACCTATACACCCCTCTACCTACTCCTAACAGGCCATTGAAATCCATTTCAATGGACTACATGTTGGGCCTCCTGTCCACCAAGTGGGGAAATGACTATGTTTTCGTGGTTGTTGATCGCTTTTCCAAGATGGTGATTCTGACCGTCTGCAAGAAAAACATCGCAACATAGGCCATTTCCAAGATCTTATTTGAACAAGTGTAGGTACATTTTGGAATCTCACAAACCATTGTCTCATATCAGTATAGTCGGTTCCTCAACACATTCTGGTTGAGCCTCTGGTCACTGCTGGACACCAAACTCACCAAATCCACTGCCTTCCACCCCGGACAAATGGCCAAATTGAGGTTGTCAATCGGATGATCGTGAAAATCATGTGCATGTACAATTCCAAGCACCCCTGCACATGGGATGAGAGTCTTCCCTATGTTCAACATAGCTACAACTGAGACATACATAGTTCAACCGACCACAACCCCTTTTAGGTGGGGTTAGGATTCCAACCATTGGGTCCCATGGATGTTGCACTACCCCTTGCGGCCACCCTGACCGACTCGTCACCCGCTCCAACCGAAGCTGACAAAGCCACCCGATTCATTGAGTGGATCCAACACATCCACCAACAGGTTCATGACATTTTACAGAAGTCCAATTCCAAGTACAAGCAACGCCATGATCAACACCGGGTGCCACATAAGTTTTAGGTGGGAGATAAAGTTTGGTTGCACTTGCAGAAGGAACGACTTATAGGGCCCCATTGGAAGCTTCGCCCACTCCATTATGGACCTTTCACCATCACCAAGTTTGTGGGAGACAATGCTTTTGAGCTCAACATTCCCCCTTTCCTTGGCTTGCACCCAGTGTTCAACGTGGCTCTCCTTTGGCCATATTTCTCACCATTATTGGACACTTCAGAGATAGCAGAACAATTGACACTAACAGAGCTCAAACCCAATTTCATGCAACAGGAATCCCATGATCAGATTGTGGACACACAGGTTAAGGGAACTCGCCAACAGAGGATCCATCTTTATCGAGTTGTCAAAGCAGGGCAGATCCTGCACCAAGGCAAGTGGCTCACCTGGGGCCAAATTCAACAAAAATTTCCTCATCTGATGGGGGAACTCAACGCAATGGAGAAAACTACTTCCTAAGGGGGGAGGATTGATCCATATGGATGTCGGTGGCCTCCCGACTCATTTTGGGAGTTTTTCAGTTTGGTAGTTTTTTTCTAGTTTTTGGGTCCCAAACTTCCAGGGTCGTTTTGAGGCCCTAAACATCATTTTTAGGGCTCGCCATAGTTAAGCTATACACAAATTCAGAGTCCGACGAAAACATGTGTAGTCCTCATATAGACCTTTCCAATGTTTTATTGTACGCCTAAAACGAAGATCGTATGAAAAATTTACAACCCCGGGAAGTTGATGTACTGACTTACCCCAACAGGGCCCACATGACTTTTGGTGCTTCATCTCCTAGGGTTAGATTTTTGGATGTCTAGGGTTTTGGAAATTCTTTTTATTGTAAAAAGGCTTGGAGAGACTCATTGTAACCATGTTCTTGTGAATGGGCAAAATTGTCACATCTCTTCTCAGAGATAAGCCACCACCATTCTAGCAATCTTGTTTTCAATCTACATTTTACAGTTTCAACATATTTCCTTATTGAATAGAAGCCATTGTTACTATATATTTGTTATTGTTCCTTGTGTTTTTGTGTTAAGAATAATAATAATTTGTATTCATTTCATTCTGCTCATAAAATCCAGATCAATTTATCTACCAGATGAACAATCTAGAGGAAGATATTCTAGAAGTGGAAGCTTCTATTAGGTATTCTTACATTTGACTTATTCTTCCTTATTACTAGGCCTTATTAATATCGACCTTTATTACATGAAAAATATATTTTTCTACCTATGTGAGGGGTTAGGGAGGTTAGGTCCCTAACATGCCCTCCCCCTTAAAAACAACCTTGTCCTCAAGGCTTGAGATGAGGAAATTGTTGTATAATGGTAGTTGGCTCCCATGTGGCATCTGCTGGAGTTGTATCTTTCCATTGTACTAACACTTCCTTGACGGTGCGTTGACGGAGACAATGCTCACGTTGGTCCAAGACTGCTTGTAGCTGCAACTATATGGAGCTTTCTTCATCCAACTCAGGGAGACTAGTTTGCTTTTGACATTTAGTTTCAATCAACTTATTTAATCATGAGACATGAAAAACAGGATGGAGCTTAGAATGATTGGGAAAAGCTAATTGATAGGCCACATGTACCATGTGCTTGAGAACTGTATAAGGACCATAAAATTTGGGCACCAGTTTTTGATAACGTTCATCCTTAAGTGAAGTCTACTTATAAGGTTGCAGTCGAAGAAACACTTGGTCCCCTTCAACAAATTGATGTTCTAAGCAACCTTGATCTGCTTATTTCTTGATGCAATTTTGAGCCATGACCAAATTCTCTTTGAGGGCACGGAGAATAGACTCTCGAACTGTAAGTCAATTGCCTAAACCTTTGAGACACCGGGCATGTATGAGATAACTAAAGGTGGATTTTGTCCATATAATGCTTCAAAAGGAGTCATGCAAGTAGTTCTATGGTAAGAGGTGTTGTACCACCATTCAACTAGGGGTAGCCATTGAGCCCATTGATTTTGCTTCTTAGATGAAAAACACCTCAAATATGTTTACAAACACTTGTTGACAACTTCAGTTTGGCCATCATTCTAGGGATGACAAGTTGTGCTGAGATGCAATTGGGTTACCTGTATCCTGAATAATTCTTGCCAAAAATTGTTGGTGAAAGTGGGATCTTAGTCAAAGATAATAGAATGAGGCATGCCATGAAGCTTGAAGATATTATCCATGAAAATTTGAGCCATTGTTGATGCTATGAATGGGTGTTGAAGAGCACAGAAATGAACATATTTGGAAAGACGATCAACAACCAACATGATTACTTACTTATTTCCCAATTTAGGTAAGCCAACAATGAAATCCATAGAAATATCCCTTCGAATGGCGAGTGGAATCGAAAGCGGTTGTAGTGTGTCGGGGGCTTTGATTGTTTCCCCCTTGTTGCATTGTCAGACATCACATTCCGCCACAAAGGTGTGGATTTCCTGCTTCATACCATCCTAGAAAAAATAATGTTTAACCTTTTCATAGGTTTTGGTAAACCCTGAATGCCCAATTGTGGGTGTAGCATGAAGCTCAGAAAGCACCATGGATTTAAGTTGTGATTGTTTTCTTAAATACAGGTGGCCTTTGTAGCGAAGCTTGTCATTATGCCAAGAGTACCTTGGAGAAACTGGAGAATTGTCTTGAAACTGTTGGATCAGATGTGAAATTTTGGGATCTTGCAGCCATTCCTGGTGAATAGCTTGGAGCCAATCTGGTACAATGAAGGAGAGAGAAAAGAGGGACCCTTCATATTCATATTTCCTTGAAAGAGCGTCCATAACCACATTGTCTTTCCCTTTCTTGTAAATGATCTCATAATCATATCCATATAGCTTGGTCACCCATTTTTGTTTCTCCAGGGATGAAAGTCGTCGCTCCAGAAAATACTCGAGGCTCTGATGATCTGTCTTAATTTGGAAGTGTTTCCCCAATAGATAAGGGCGCCAAAGATCCACGACATGCATAATGAACAACATTTGTTTTTCATAGATTGATTGGCCCAAATGGCGCTCCGACAGTTGTTTTCTAGTGAAGGTCTAAGGTCGACCATCTTGCATAAGGACTGTGCCAATTCATTTCCCTGAAGAATCACATTCTAGGATAAAGGTATTTATGAATTCGGGAAGGGTCAGGACAGGAGTGGTGCACATAGCCTCATTCAAGGCTTGGAAGGATTGATTAGTTGTTGGAGTCCAAGTGAAAGAATTGCCAGGACAAGAGTGGTGCACATAGCCTCATTCAAGGCTTGGAAGGATTGATTAGTTGTTGGAGTCCAAGTGAAAGCATTCTTTTTAAGGAGAGCAATGAGAGGCACCACAATTTTTCCATAATTCTTAACAAACTTGCGATAATGTCATGTTAAACCTAGAAACCAATGCAATCTCTTGATATTCTTGGGGCGAGGCCAATCTTGCATAACTTCAATTTTCTTAGGATCCACCCTGACACCATCCTTGCTAGCAATGTCACCCAAGTAATTCACTTTCGAGGCTGAAAAAGCACATTTAGATTGTTTGAGGAAAAGTTGGTGCTGAGAGAGTAGATGAAGAAATTGATCCACATGGGCAAGATGGGTTGTCCATGTTTTACTATAGATGAGAATATCATCAAAGAAAACTAAGACAAAATGACGTAGAAAAGGACATAAGACATGATTCATGAGGCTTTGGAAAGTGGAGGAGGCATTACATTAGCCAAAGGGCATGACCAAGAACTCATAGTGGCCCTCATGAGTTCAAAATGCAGTCTTAGGAATGTATGCCTCTTTCATACCTATCTGGTGGTAGCGAGAATGGAGATCAAGTTTAGGAAAGTATTGGGCACCACTTAATTCATCCAAGAGATCATCAATGATAGGAATGGGAAATTTGTCTTTGATGGTGATTTTGTTGAGGGCGCGAAAGTCAGGACACGTGCCCTAAGAGCCTTCTTTCCAAAGTTCCATCACCATAAGAGAAGAATAGGGGCTGGTATGAGGACGGATAACACCCGCGGTGAACAATTCTTGAACAGTTTTCTCAATTTCATTTTTCTGGGCAAAGGGATGACGATAAGGTCGATCATTGGGAGGAAGGTTGTCGGGGACTAGGGGAATGGAATGATCATGAACATCACATGAAGGGGGAAGTCCCTAGGGAGTGGAAAAAATAGCTTGATGTTACAAGAATAAGGTTTTCTCTCTAGCTTGTGAGATAGCTTTAGTTTTCATTCATTTTTGAGTTTACTTGAAAGCCTAATCCTCTTGTTGACAACAAGGTATTATTGAAGGTAGGAAGATGCAAAAAACTAAATCATACTTTTCAACAACTTGTTTTAGAGGTGTTTGATTCATCGTTGATAGTCTGTGTATTCTTGTCTGTTTGTGAATTAATTTTCATGGATGATAAAGAATGTCTTGTAGAGTTGAATGACAACATTTTGTGGCAAGTTGATCCAGATCATTAGTTTCAATTATATTTTACTGTTAGAGTCTTTTTGTATGGTTCCCATTGGATACATCTAAATCTCACTTTGGTCCATACCCTTGCAGGGGTTTGTAAAGAGAAATACACTTCTTGTATCTCAGAATGAAATAAAATCAGATTATTGTTCTGTCTCATACATGTGTTTTCATGACTTGATTTTTCCTTTTGCTTTTGTCTCCATGTTTACTTTATTGTAAAATATGTATACATTCTTGTAGCTTTGTTTAAATTTTATTTTTACATTGCAACACATACAAATCATAAAATCAGCCTTAATCCTTGTAATTAATACTTGTGGATTGAGGGAATGTTTTGAGGCTATAAACCCTGGGTGACATTCCTAGCTATCTTGTCTTAGCCAGGCAAGATTCGAAAATGATTGAGTGAGGTACTCCATACCTTTTCCTCAACATTTATTTGGCGACCATACTGGGGAGATATTCCATATCTCTCTGGTTGATTGCATTCACGATTTTCTATGAATCCTTCTGGTTTTTTTTCGAATGCTCTTTGACTGATTTTTCTCATGACAGTACCTTCTACAAGGTAGCCTAATATTGAAGACGGTCTTAAAGACCAAAATAGAATTTCATTGAACTTATTCAATAATATTCTAGAAACTGCTAATACTCGGGCTGAGCTTGAACGCTCTAGGGAAGTAGTTGAACAAGATATAAGTATCCGTGAATGCTGGGAATTCAGGAAAAGGCAGCCTAGAAATCAACCGTAACCTCCCTTTTCCTAAGTCTTTGGTATTTTTTTTCATGTGCTCAAATCCTCACATTTCTAGAAGAAGAAGAGGATTGTCCCCTGAAGCTACTCCTACTCCTATCATTGAAATAGGAAGAAGGAAAGCCATTTTGTCGACCCAAGAAAGCACTCTAAGGAGGACTTCGTTTGGTTTTGCCAGCTCACACTTTTCTCCCTTACCCATCACTTTCAAAATGACATCTGTGGGTGGTGCTAGTGGTGCTATAGGTGCTTCATCATCCCAACCTTCGGCCTCATCGGTAATTGGTAGTCTATATAGTCATCAAGTTCCTATACAATCGGCTACCAACCCTACTAAAGTTATAAAGAAGTACGGGCTTTTTTCAGTTTGAGGAAGATGCTACGACCACCCCATGGTCTTTGGTCTTTTTTTTCATGTCCTCAAATCCTCACATTTCTATAATAAGAAGAGGATTGTCCCCTAAAGCTACTCCTATCATTGAAATAGGAAGAAGGAAAGCCATTTTTTCGACCCAAGAAAGCACTCTAAGGAGGACTTTGTCTGATTCTGCCAGCTCACCCTTTTCTCCCTTACCCATCACTTTCAAAATGGCATCTGTGGGTGGTGCGAGTGGTGCTATAGGTGCTTCATCATCCCAACCTTTGGCTTCATTGGTAATTGGTAGTCTATATAGTCATCAAGTTCCTATACAATCGGCTACCAACCCTGCTAAAGTTATAAAGAAGTATGAGATCTTTTCAGTTTGAGGAAGATGCTATGACCACCCCATGGAACATATCTTCTCCCTTGAATCTAGCACCTGCTACTCGTCCATTACCTAATTTTAAAGAGCATCTTACTAAGTTCTCAGGGAATAATATTGTTTCTACAAACGAACACCTAGTGGCATTTTCTAATGTTTGTCATAATATCGGGGCTAATAATAATGATACATGCATGTGCTTGATTGTCAACTCCCTTGAAGGGAAAGAAACAACTGATTTATTTGATCTCCCTCCAAAGATCCTTTCCACTTGGGAAGAGTTGGTTTATTGGTTCAATTCCACTTATGTACAATCCAAGAGCCTGACCGAACAATTAATGGAATATAACAACATTTCCTACAAAGATGGTGAGACTATTAAGTCCTTTAACCTTTGCTTCAGCAAATTGTACAATCAAATACCTAAACTAATATGCCCCCAAAACCAAGCCACTTTCATGCATTACTATAATGCACTTCCCTTTCCTTATCGTCATAGGCTTGAAGAAAAGGCTATTGACAATCTTGGCTCTGCTCTCCACACTTACTTGGAGTACAAAGAGAAACTTAAAAAAATGGGTCTCCCTAAAGGAGACTTAGTCAAACAAACAGATATGTCTGCCCTCCTACAACTTGTGCAAGATATGAACAATCGAATGATAGCCTATGAACTAAAGGGGGATGCTCCCTCACTTACTCCCAGGGCATCTTCTTCTTCCACAATGCCTTTTAGGAATACAAAAGAAAACATTTTCCATCCCAAGGCCATTATGTCTCGCAGTTGGTGTAACTTTTGCGAAGAAAATCATGAAGAAAGTACTTGTAAAGTTAAGAAGAGTGCCAGAGATAAAATCTTTGGAAAGAAGCCCGAAACCACTATCGTTGTTCTAGATTGGGCAGAACCGGAATATGTTATGATCATAAATACTAGGAACAAATATTATGCTCCTAAAGGGAAATACGATCCTCCTCGTACTTCTTCCACCCTAGCCTCATCTTCACAAGCTACTAATGTACAAACTGTCAGAATTCCCGAAAGTCAAGGAGTTCCTTCCCCTCTTCCCTATTCCAAGTATAACATCCTTAACCAATTGGCTAATATCGAGGCTGATGCTACTCTTTTGGACATGGTTTCCTTCCTTGAACAACAAAATCATCTCAAGAATTTTATGGAAGGAAAGGCTTCCACCATAGCCAATCTTTTTGAAGAGACAAAAGAATAGGATCCCACTGTAAATAAGATAGGTGTAAATAATTTTAGACACCTTGTAAAAAACCCTCCAATTTTCATTTCTATAAAAAATAGTGATAAGATAGACCATTTTTGCCTAATTGATGGTGGTTCGGGCCCAAGCGTAATGTCAAAAATCATCATGGAGGAGCTAGGTTTATCATGCACTAATGAAAATTCTAGAAGCATGCTCTCCTATAACAGTCTGCAAAAATCAATTATAGGTGAAATCAAAGACATAACTTTAGTTATGTGTGCACATATCGAAATAAGGACAACCCTCAACATCCAAGTAATGGACATGCCAGTAAGCAACTATTATATTATCTTAAGAAGAGTCTAGCAAGCCCTAACAGGTGGATATCTTTCGCTTGATGGAACACACTTATCCGTTCCCCGGAATGGAAAGAATATTATAGTCCTAAGAGAAGGAATAATTTCACCATACATAGAGAGCATTCCTCAATCGAATGTAAACTATCTCAAGGAAGACTTAGGGCTGTACTCTATCTTTGCTGATGAGGGTGACACTACTTTGGAACAAATTGATTTAGAAGATGGTATGTGGCACATGCATTTCGACGACTCATGCTCAAACGAAGATAATGGAGATGGCATTATCTTGTACTCACCTATAGGTAAAATCCACAACTTTTCTTATAGGTTAGAGTTTGCTTGCAAGAACAATGTCATTGAGTTTGAAGCCTTATTGCTAGGCATCGAAAATGCTTATAACCTTGGTTGTGGCCACCTTACAGTTTTTAGTGATTCTAAACTTGTTGTGAACCTTGTGCATAAAATCTATTCTCCTAGCAATAAGTTGATGAAACGTTATACCCAAGTTGTTTGGATGGTTATCTTGAACCTGTTATCATTTAACATCACTCATGTTAAGATAGAACTTAATTCAATGGTTGATAGGTTAGCTATATTTGTGGCATCTTCTACTCGATAACTTCTACCTCAAAGGCATGATTGTACTTTTCAATCTTTATATCGTCCTCACATTCCAGATAATGTAGAATAATGGTAGGTTTTCCCTAATGATAAAGGCATCTGTGCTTTCATACAAAATGAACCGTTTAAGCCTAAGGATATCATATCTATGGAAGATGACAAATTTCCAAAAGGTTTGACTCCTCTTGGGAGTTCATTTTCGTCAAGTGATGTAGGAAACAAAGAAACATGTAAGGAAGAGGAGTCGAAAAGGAAAGTGGGTGATACCATTTCCTTGAACCTTGGGACCTCCAAATCTCCAAATATGGTTAAACTAGGTGCCCAATGTTCTGACGAAGAAAAGGCGAAATTCACAGAACAACTACGTGAATTTCAAGATGTTTTTGCATGGTCATACAAGGATCTTCATGGTTTTGATCCTTCTCTCATACAACATGCCATTCCTATCAAGGAAGGGATAAAACTAGTTAGGAAAAAACAAAGACCCATTAACCCTGCACTTGAAGCTACTATTAGAAAGGAGTTGGAATTTTTTTTGAAATCTTGTATACTGTTTCCAGTTAAGTATTCTGAGTGGCTTTCAAATTTGGTTCTTGTTAGGAAAACAATTGGTCAGATTCGATTATGCGTTGATTTTCACGCATTTAGTAGAGAAATCGTAAAAAATCATTTTCCTCTCCCTAATATGGAAATGATTTTGCAACAGGTCACAGGGTCACAAATGATGTCCTTACTTGATGGTTTCTTTGGATATAATAAAATCAAGGTAAAAAGGATTGATAGATGCAAAACCACCTTTACTACATGCTAGGGAACATTTGCTTATGAACACATGCCTTTTGGCTTATCTAATGCAGGTGCCACTTTTCAGAGAGCTATGCAAATAGCTTTTGATGATCTGATCAGTAAAATTATCCAAGTATATCTTGATGATTTGACTGTCTATTCAAAGAATCGATTGGATCACTTTGGTCATCTTAGAAAAGTTCTCATGCGATGTAAAAAATTCGAAATTTCTTTAAATCCTTCCAAATCTATTTTTGGCGACAACAAAGGAAAGCTTCTTGGACATGTCATTTCTAATTCAGAAATAATCATATATCCCGAAAGGATTGTTGCTATCTGTTGTGGGGAAATAATACCCTATGGACTAACAAGCTAGGGATGAACTTGTACGCAGATCATGACCTTCAAGAAACACTTTTAACCTATCACCCCAATACTCAAACCCCTTTTTAACACACAAGCATGGAATAGATCTACTAACCTTTTTCTATCGATGTTTGATGTAAATCCTTCGTTGCGCTTTATCCGCTTTCTCCCGCTGCTCCTTCCAAAGACAATCTTACAATCAAGACAAAACACTACGCATGCATGCTATTCTTCTACCTACGGGTTAGAGATAAAGCATAAATCAAATAAAATATATATCACTCGTGCATTGGGACGGGAAAAGTATTCTTTTATTAATCTCAAGATGAATCAACTTACAATAATGATAGAGACCGGC
>JASDQU011103040.1:98597-116323 GCA_032191745.1 Picea mariana
AAAGTTGTGGATTTTACCTATAGGTGAGTACAAGATAATGTCATCTCCATTACCTTCGTTTGAGCATGAATCATCGAAATGCATGTGCCACATACCATCTTCTAAATCAATTTGTTCCAAAGTAGTGTCACCCTCATCGACAAAGATAGAGTACAGCCCTAAGTCTTCCTCAAGATAGTTTACATTCGATTGAGGAATGCTCTCTATGTATGGTGAAATTATTCCTTCTCTTAGGACCATAATATTCTTTCCATTCCGTGGAACAGATAAGTGTGTTCCATCAAGCGAAAGATATCCACCTGTTAGGGCTTGCCAGTCTCTTCCTAAGATAATATAATAGTTGCTTACTAGCATGTTGATTACTTGGATGTTGAGGGTTGTCCTTATTTCGATATGTGCAAGGTTGTCCTCAAGTTATGTCTTTGATTTCACCTATAATTGATTGTTGCAGACTGTTATAGGAGAGCATGCTTCTAGAATTTTCATTAGTGCATGATAAACCTATCTCCTCCATGATGATTTTTGACATTACGCTTGGGCTCGAACCACCATCAATTAGGCAACAATGGGCTATCTTATCCATATTTTTTACAGAAATGAAAATTGGAGGGTTTTTTACAAGGTGTCTAAAATTATTCACACCTATCTTATTTACAGTGGGATCTTATTCTTTTGTCTCTTCAAAAAGATTGGCTATGGTGGAAGCCTTTCCTTCCATAAAATTCTTGAGATGCTTTTGTTGTTCAAGGACAGCAACCATGTCCAAAAGAGTACCATCAGCCTCGATATTAGCCAATTGGTTAAGGATGTTATACTTGGAATAGGGAAGAGGGGAAGGAACTCCTTGACTTTTGGGAATTTTGACAGTTTGTACATTAGTACCTTGTGAAGATGAGGCTGGGGTGGAAGAAGTACGAGGAGGATCGTATTTCCCTTTAGGAGCATAATATTTGTTCCTAGTATTTATGATCATAACATATTCCAGTTCTTCCCAATCTAGAACAAAGATAGTGGTTTCGGGCTTCTTGCCAAATATTTAATCTCTGGCACTCTTCTTAACTTCACAAGTACTTTCTTCATGATTTTCTTCACAAAAGTTACACCAACAGTGAGACATAATGGCCTTGGGATGGAAAATGTTTTCATTTGTATTCCTAAAAGGTGTTACAGAAGAAGAAGATGCCCCGGGAGTAAGTGAGGGAGCATTCCCCTTTCATTCATAGGCTATCATTCGATTGTTCATATCTTACACAAGTTGTAGGAGGGCAGACATATATGTTTGTTTGACTGAGTCTCCTTTAGGAAGACCTGTTTTTTTAAGTTTCTCTTCGTACTCCAGGAAAGTGTGGAGAGTGGAGCCAAGATTGTCAATAGCCTTTTCTTCGAGTCTATGATGATAAGGAAAGGGAAGCACATTATAGTAATGCATGAAAGTGGCTTGGTTTCAGGGGAAAATTAGTTTAGGGATTTGATTGTACAATTTGGTGAAGCAAAGGTTAAAGGACTTAATAGTCTCACCATCTTTGTAGGAAATGTTGTTATATTCCCTTAATTGTTCGGTCAGGCTCTTGGATTGTCCATAAGTGGACTTGAACCAATAAACCAACTCTTCCCAAGTGGAAAGGATCTTTGGAGGGAGATCAAAGAAATTAGTTGTTTCTTTCCCTTCAAGGGAGTTGACAATTAAGCACATGCATGTATCATTATCATTAGCCCCGATATTATGACAAACATTAGAAAATGCCACTAGGTGTTCGTTTGTAGAAACAATATTATTCCCTGAGAACTTAGTAAGATGCTCTTTAAACTTGGGTAATGGACGAGTAGCAGGTGCTAGATTCAAGGGAGAAGATACGTGCCATGGGGTGGTCGTAGCATCTTCCTCAAACTGAAAAAATCTCGTACTTATTTATAACTTTAGCAGGGTTGGTAGCCAATTATATAGGAACTTGATGACTATATAGACTACCAATTACCAATGAAGCCAAAGGTTGGGATGATGAAGCACCTATAGCACCACTTGCACCACCCACAGAAGACATTTTGAAAGTGATGGGTAAGGGAGAAAAGGGTGAGCTGGTAGAATCAGACAAAGTCTTCCTTAGAGTGCTTTCTTGGGTCAACAAAATGGATTTCCTTCTTCCTATTTCAATGATAGGAGTAGCTTCAGGGGACAATCCTCTTCTTCTTATAGAAATGCAAGGATTTGAAGACATGAAAAAAAAGACCAAAGACCATGGGGTGTGTTAGTGCCAATTCTTGCGAGGGGGTTGTTTCTCTCCAATTCCAGGCCCTTGGTGTAAATGCATAGAAATGGGGTTTAAAAACCCATAAAATGTGTTTTATTCAAAGGCCGCAGTCATGAGCGCCAAGCGCAGCACAGAGAAGAAGTCCATTTCATGTTTAAAATCAAGCGAGTGGGAATTTTGTTTTCAACGATGGCGATCCATAGATGAAGCAGATCGACGGTCATCGGGTAAGCTTGAGTCGCGGAGTTGCACGGGGTTTAGCGCATCGGCTCATCTCTTATGGCCACAGTCACAAAATGATCGTGGTTGTCCGATCCAGTCAGGACACATGGCGCATGATAAGGCTCGGTCGCGATTTCAGCTACCGGGACTTCAAAAGATAGGGGGTCTCTCCTCCACTACATCGGGAATTGCCGAAACCTGAAACGCGAAATGCAAAAGCCCCCCAGGAGCCGTTTCGGCATTCGGTCTACTGGGACTTTGAAAGACATGGGGTCTCTCCTCCACTACATCAGGAATCACCGAAACCCGAAACGTGAAATGTAAAAGCCTCCCAGGAGCTGTTTCGGCATTCCGGCTACCAGGACTTTGAAATATAAGGGGTCGCTCCTCCACTACATCGGGAATCGCTAAAACCCGAAACGCGAAATGTAAAAGCCCCCCAGGAGCCGTTTCGGCATTCCATCTACCAGGACTTTAAAAGACAGGGGGTCTCTCCTCCATTGCATCGGGAATCGCCGAAACCCGAAACGTGAAATGTAAAAGCCCCCCAGGAGCCGTTTCGACATTCCGGCTACCGGGACTTTGAAATACAAGGGGTCGCTCCTCCACTGCATCGGGAATCGCTGAAACCTGAAACATGAAATGTAAAATCCCCCCAGGAGCCATTTCGACATTCCAGTTACCAAGACTTTGAAAGACAAGGGGTCGCTCCTCCACTGCATCAGGAATCACCAAAACCTGAAACATGAAATGTAAAAGCCTCCTTGAAGACAGTCGCATGGTCCTGTGGTTACGTTGAGAGTGAAACCTGAAGAAATGAAGGCTGACCTCCAAGCTTTGGAAAGCCGACATGTGGTCTCTCTCTATGTATTCAGTCTTGGTCACCCTCCATGGAAGAAGCAGTTAATGAATATTGAGTAGGTGGTTGAGATCTCAGCTCAATCCATAAATGGAAGGCATGGGAAGGGTCAGAAGCAGTCAGTTCATGGTACTCCAATGGATAGTATTCCTATAGAATCCATGCCGATCTGATGTCCTCGTCTGACCAGAGGAGCCTACACATGCTAGGTTGGATTTTAATGTTTCAGCTACCCTCCTGCTGCCAAGGTGGCGAGTTGCTCTGAGTATATATACTTGGCTTTTGTATTTTTGTGGGAATCGATGGTAGAGCTAAGCTCCCGACTGTAAAACTTTAACAAAGCCTCTGGTTCTCTGGTTATACAATGATATTTTGAGATTTCTTGTTTAATGGCGACCAACCTCCTCCTTTCCTTGTTCCTCTGAATCTGAAAGCCCGGGTATGGATGATCCAGTCGGGTGTTGCTGTAACTATATGATGCATGTTTGATTGTATTAGTTCTACGACATTTGAGGTTTACTTTGAAGTTTCTCCGGTCTGAGAGGATCTCATATCTGAGACTTTTCCCCTTTCTTTCCCTCCACTTACTCACCACTATGCAAATTTACTGGCTTAAGTTAAACCAAGACCTCACATGTCCTTGTTGTTTCAACCTAGTTTTCTGAGTGAGTGATATTGTTCTGAGTTTACTTCCATTCAATCACCCCCTTTATAAACAAATCGTGACATAAACTGATGGGCCTCAGGCTTACTCCTGCTGCAATCCAGGAGTGACTTCTGACGCCAACAGGGTGGTCATAGCATCTTCCTCAAACTGAAAAAAGCCTGTACTTCTTTATAACTTTAGTAGGGTTGGTAGTCGATTGTATAGGAACTTGATGACTATATAGACTACCAATTACCGATGAGGTCGAAGGTTGGGATGATGAAGCACCTATAGCACCACTAGCACCACCCGCAGATGTCGTTTTGAAAGTGATGGGTAAGGGAGAAAAGAGTGAGCTGGCAGAATAAAAAAAAGTCCTCCTTAGAGTGCTTTCTTGGGTCAACAAAATGGCTTTCCTTCTTCCTATTTCAATGATAGGAGTAGGAGTAGCTTCAGGGGACAATCCTCTTCTTCTTCTAGAAATGCGAGGATTTGAGGACATGAAAAAAAATACCAAAGACTTAGGAAAAGGAAGGTTACTATTGATTTCTAGGTTGCCTTTTCCTGGCTTCCCAGCACTCACGAATACTTATATCTTGTTAAACTACTTCCCTAGAGTGTTCAAGCTCAGCCCGAGTATTAGCAGTTTCTAGAAGAGTATTGAATAAGGTCAATGAAATTATATTTTGGTCTTTAATACCATGTTCAATATTAGGCTGCCTTGTAGAAGGTACTGTCATGAGAAAAATCAGTCAAAGAGCCTTCGAAAAAAACCCGTAAGGATTCAAAGATAATCGTGAATGCAATCAACCAGAGAGATATGGAATATCTCCCTAGTATGGTCTCCAAATAAATGTTGAGGAAAAGGTATGGAGTACCTCACTCAATCATTTTCGGATCTTGCCTGGCTAAGACAAGATAGTTGGGAATGTCACCCAGGGTTTATAGCCTCAAAACATTCCCTCAATTCACAAGTATTAATTACAAGGATTAAGGCTGATTTTATGATTTGTGTGTGCTGCAATGTAAAAATAAAATTTAAACAAAGCTACAAGAATGTATACAGATTTTACAATAAAGTAAACATGGAGACAAAAGCGAAAGGAAAAATCAAGTCATGAAAACACATGTACGAGACAGAACAATAATCTGATTTTATTTCATTTTGAGATGCAAGAAGTGTATTTCTCTTTACAAACCCCTGCGAGGGTATGGACCAAAGTGAGATTTAGAGGTCTCTAATGGGCACCATACAAAAAGACTCTGACAGTAAAATATAACTGAAACTAATGATCTGGATCAACTTGCCACAAAATGTTGTCATTTGACTCTACAAGACATTCTTTATCAGCCATGAAAATTAATTCACAAACAAACAAGAATACACAGACTATCAACGATGAATCAAACACCTTTAAAACAATTTGCTGAAAAGTATGATTCAGTTTTTTGAATCTTGTTTCCTTCAATAATACCCTGTTGTCAACAAGAGGATTAGGCTTTCACGTAAACTCAAAAATGAATGAAAACTGAAGCTATCTCACAAGCTAGAGAGAAAACCTTAGTCTTGTAACATCAAGCTATTTTTTCCACTCCCTAGGGACTTCCCCCTTCATGTGGTGTTCATGATCATTCCATTCCCCTAGTCCCCGACAACCTTCCTCCCAATGGTTGACCTTATCATCATCCCTTTGCACGTAAAAATGAAATTGAGAAAATTGTTCACCATGGGTGTTATCCGTCCTCGTACCAGCCCCTATTCTTCTCTTATGGTCATGGAACTTTGGAAAGAAAGCTCTTGGGGCACGTGTCCTAACTTTTGCGCCCTCAACAAAATCACCATCAAATATCAATTTCCCATTCCTGTCATTGATGATCTCTTAGATGAATTAAGTGGTGCTAAATACTTTACTAAACTTGATCTCCATTCTCACTACCACCAGATAGGTATGAAAGAGGCATACATTCCTAAGACTACATTTTGAACTCGTGAGGGCCACTATGAGTTCTTAGTCATGCCCTTTGGCTTATGTAATGCCCCTTCCACTTTCCAAAGCCTCATGAATCATGTCTTTTGTCTTTTTCTACGTCATTTTGTCTTAGTTTTCTTTGATGATATTCTCATCTATAGTAAAATATGGACAACCCATCTTGCCCATGTGGATCAATTTCTTCATCTACTCTCTCAGCACCAACTTTTCCTCAAACAATCTAAATGTGATTTTACTTGGGTCACATTGCTGGCAAGGATGGTGTCAGGGTGGATCCTAAGAAAATTGAAGCTATGCAGGATTGGCCTCGCCCCAAGAATATCAAGAGATTGCATTGGTTTCTAGGTTTAACAGGATATTATCGCAAGTTTGTTAAGAATTATGGAAAAATTGTGGTGCCTCTCATTGCTCTCCTTAAAAAGAATTCTTTCACTTGGACTCCAACAACTAATCAATCCTTCCAAGCCTTGAACGAGGCTATGTGCACCACTCTTGTCCCAGCCCTTCCCGAATTCATAAAGACATTTATCCTAGAATGTGATTCTTCAGGGAAATGAATCGGCACAGTCCTTATGCAAGATGGCTGACCTTAGACCTTCACTAGAAAACAACTGTTGGAGTGCCATTTGGGCCAATCAATCTATGAAAAATAAATGTTGGTCATTATGCATGTCGTGGATCTTTGGCACCCTTATCTATTGGGGAAACACTTCCAAATTAAGACAGATCATCAGAGCCTCGAGTATTTTCTGGAGCGATGACTTTCATCCCCGAAGAAACAAAAATGGGTGGCCAAGCTATATGGATATGATTATGAGATCATTTACAAGAAAGGGAAAGACAATGTGGTTATGGATGCTCTTTCAAGAAAATATGAAAACGAAGGGTCCCTCTTTTCTCTCTCCTTCATTGTACCAGATTGGCTCCAAGCTATTCGCTAGGAATGGCTGCAAGATCCCAAAATTTCACATATGATCCAACAATTGCAAGACAATTCTCCAGTTTCTCCAAGGTTCTCTTGGCATAATGACAAGCTTCGCTACAAAGGCCATCTATATTTAAGAAAACAATCACAACTTAAATCCATGGTGCTTTATGAGCTTCATGCTACACCCACAACTGGGCATTCAGGGTTTACCAAAACCTATGAAAAGGTTAAACATTCTTTTTTCTAGGATGGTATGAAGTAGGAAATCTGCACCTTTGTGGCGGAATGTGATGTTTGTCAATGCAACAAGGGAGAAACAATCAAATCCCCCAACACACTACAACCGCTTTCGATTCCACCTGCTATTCGAAGGGATATTTCTATGGATTTCATTGTTGGCTTACCTAAATTGGGAAATAAGTCAATAATCATGGTGGTTGTTGATCGTCTTTCCAAATATGCTCATTTCTGTGCTCTTCAACACCCAATCATAGCATCAACAGTGGCTCAAATTTTCATGGACCATATCTTCAATCTTCATGGCATGCCTCATTCTATTGTCTTTGACCAAGATCCCACTTTCACCAACAATTTTTGGCAAGAATTATTCAAGATACAGGTAACCCAATTGCATCTCAGCACAACCTGTCATCCCCAGAATGATGGCCAAACTGAAGTTGTCAACAAGTGTTTGTAAACATATTTGAGGTGTTTTTCATCTAAGACACAAAATCAATGGGCTCAATGGTTACCCCTAGTTGAATGGTGGTACAACACCTCTTACCATAGAACTAATCGCATGACTCCTTTTGAAGCATTATATGGACAAAATCCACCTTCAGTTATCTCATACATGCCCGGTGTCTCGAAGGTTTAGGCGGTTGACTTACAGTTCGAGAGTCTATTCTCCGTGCCCTCAAAGAGAATTTGGTCATGGCTCAGAATTGCATCAAGTAACAAGCAGATCAAGGTTGCTTAGAACATCAATTTGTTGAAGGGGGGCAAGTGTTTCTTCGACTGTAACCTTATAAGCAGACTTCACTTAAGGATGAACATTATCAAAAACTGGTGCCCAAATTTTATGGTCCTTATACAGTTCTCAAGCGCATGGTACATATGGCCTATCAGTTATCTTTTCCCAATCATTCTAAGCTCCATCCTGTTTTTCATGTCTCGTGATTAAATAAGTTGATTGAAACTAAGTGCCAAACTCAAACCAGTCTCCCTGAGTTGGATGAAGAAGGCTCCATATAGTTGCAGCTACAAGCAGTCTTGGACCAACGCGAGCATTGTCTCTGTCAATGCATCATCAAAGAAGTGTTAGTACAATGGAAAGATACAACTCCAGCAGATGCCACATGGGAGCCAACTACCATTATACAACAATTTCCTCATCTCAAGCCTTAAGGACAAGGTTGTTTTTAAGGGGGAGGGCATGTTAGAGACCTAACCTCCCTAACCCCTCACATAGGTAGAAAAATATATTTTCCATGTAATAAAGGTCGATATTAATAAGGCCTAGTAATAAGGAAGAATAAGTCAAATGTAAGAATACCTAATAGAAGTTTCCACTTCTAGAATATCTTCCTCTAGATTGTTCTTCTGGTAGATAAATTGATTTGGATTTTATGAGCAGAATGAAATGAATACGAATTATTATTATTCTTAACACAAAAACACAAGGAACAATAAAAAATATACAGTAACAATGGCTTCTATTCAATAAAGAAATATGTTGAAACTGTAAAATGCACACTGAAAACAAGCTTGCTAGAATGGTGGTGGCTTATCTCTAAGAAGAGATGTGACAATTGTGCCCATTCACAAGAACATGGTTACAATGAGTCTGTCCAAGCCTTTTTACAATAAAAAGGAATTCCAAAACCCTAGACATCCAAAAACCTAACCCTACAAGATGAAGCACCAAAAGTCACGTGGGCCCCGTTGGGGTAAGTCAGTGCATCAGCTTCCCGGGGTTGTAAATTTTTCATACGATCTTCGTTTTAGGCGCATGATAGAATGTTGGAAAGGTCTATCTAAGGACTACACATGTTTTCGTGGGACTCTGAATTTGTGTAAAGCCTAACTATGGCGAGCCCTAAAAATGATGTTTAGGGCCTCAAAACGACCCCGGAAGTTTGGAACCCGAAAACTAGAAAAAAACTACCAAACTAAAAAACTCCCAAAATGAGCCAGTTAGAATAGGTGGGAGGCCGCCGACATCCATATGGATCAATCCTCCCCCCTTAGGAAGCAGTGTTCTCCATTGCATTGAGTTCCCCCATCAGATGAGGAAATTTCTGTTGAATTTGGCCCCAGGTGAGCCACTTGCCTTGGTGCAGGAGTTGCCCTGTTTTGACAACTCGATAAAGATGGATCCTCTGTTAGCGAGTTCCCTTGACCTGTGTGTCCACAATCTGATCATGGGGATCCATGTTGCATGCAGTTGGGGTTGAGCTCTGTTAGTGTCAATTGTTCTGCTATCTCTAAGGTGTCCAATAATGGTGGGAAATATGGTCAAAGGAGAGCCACATTGAACATTGGGTGCAAGCCAAGGAAAGGGAGAATGTTGATCTCAAAAGCATTGTCTCCCACAAACTTGGTGATGGTGTAAGGTCCATAATGGAGTGGTCGAAGCTTCCAACGGGTCCCTATAAGGCGTTCCTTCTGCAAGTGAAACCAAACTTGATCTCCCACCTAAAACTTATGTGGCACCCGGTGTTGATCATGGCGCTGCTTGTACTTGGAATTAGACTTCTGTAAAATGTCATGAACCTGTTGGTGGATGTGCTAGATCCACTCAATGAATCGGGTGGCTTTGTCAGCTTCGGTTGGAGCGGGTGATGAGTCAGTCGGGGTGGCCGCAAGGGGTAGTGCAACATCCATGGGACCCAATGGTTGGAATCCTAACCCCACCCGAAAGGGGTTGTGGCCGGTTGAGCTATGTATGGCTCGGTTGTAGCTATGTTGAACATAGGGAAGACTCTCATCCCATGTGTGGGGGTGCTTGGAATTGTACATGCACATGATTTTCATGATCATCCGATTGACAACCTCAATTTGGCCATTTGTCCGGGGTGGAAGGCAACAGATTTGGTGAGTTTGGTGTCCAGCAGTGACCAGAGGCTCAACCAGAATGTGCTAAGGAACTGGCTGTACTGATATGAGTCAATGGTTTGTGAGATTCCAAAATGTACCCACACTTGTTCAAATAAGAGCTTGGAAATGGCCTCCGTTGCAATGTTTTTCTTGCAGACGGTCAGAATCACCATCTTGGAAAAGCGATCAACAACCACGAAAACATAGTCATTTCCCCACTTGGTGGACAGGAGGCCCGACATGTAGTCCATTGAAATGGATTCCAATGGCCTGTTAGGAGTAGGTAGAAGGGTGTACAGGCCCTGCTTCTTAGTGGTCGGTTTGGCAATAGCACAGGGAGTGCAGGACCTGATGTACTTACAGACATCCTGTCGAAGTTTTGGATAGTAGAAATGTTGTTGTAACACTGCCACTGTCTTTTCAACGCTGAAGTGTCCTGCCACATGACTGTAGTGGGATTCCCAGATCAGCTTCACTCACTCTCTTTATGGAACATAGATATGGCTCAGATGGCACAACAACTCGTCATGAAGATGGGAATTTGTGACAACTAAGTTTGCACCCAACATTTGGTAGGTGGTGGAAAAGTCAGGGTCTGTCTCATAGAGGTGGGGTCATCCGGAGGTCTCACGGCCACAAGAGTCTAGCATTGTGGTGAGTGTGTTAAGAACCAAATATCAAAATAGCATAAAAAGAACCTCAGAATAAGTACTTTGAAAAAGGATAGAATTTCAGATAATAAGCCTCTTTGAGGGGGAAACCTCCTTATACACCACATAAATTTTCAAATACAAAATGATTCCAAATGAAAAGGTCTCCTTGATATATATAGGAGACTAGGACGCAGAATTACAACTAATGGACCCAAGCCAACATAAATAAAATAACATTACTAACGTAATATGCCCCAATTAAGGGGTAATGTGCCATTAATTAGGGATTAACATGCCCCTCCCCTTCAGACAAGTGTTGTCCACAACGCTTGAGTAATTATGGATGTTTCTGTATAAAATACTCATCTTCCCAAGTGGAATCTTCAGTGGTTAGTTTCCTCCACTTAATGAGATACTCTGAGTGATACTTTGAAATGAATTTATTCCTCAACTCTTAAATTCTTGTGTCAGTGATAGCTTTAGGCTCCAATATGATTTTTTCTTCCTCGTCAAGTTCTGGCAATATAGTTTGAACTAGGATCTTGTCACCTATAACCTTTGTTAAGCATGAAACATGGAAAATTGGGTGTACTCGTGAAGATGCAGGCAACTCCAATTTGTATGCCATAGTACCAATCTTTTGCAACACCTTATAAGGGCCATATTAGTTTGGTGATAATTTCTTATCCTTCTTAGCTTGCTTGAGGGACATCTGTTTGTATGGTTGTAGTCTTAAAAATACCCAATCCCCTACTTCAAAACTAATTTCACTACGATGATGATATGCTTGTTGTTTCATGCGATTTTGTGTCATGGTTAGGTTGTCCTTTAAGAGTTGGAGAACTTGTTCTTGATGCTCGATGTGATATTCCCTTGCTTGAACCTTAGATTTTTATTTTAGAGAAGAAGTGATGGAAGGTGGGTGGTATTCATAGAGTGCCATAAATGGTGTCATTTTTGTTGCAGTATGAAAGGAACTGTTTTACCACCATTCTTCCAAGGGTAATCATTTGAACCATTGTGTTTGTTTATCAGAGACAAAGCAACAAAGGTAACCTTCCAGACATGTGTTCACTATCTCGGTTTGTCCATCAGATTAAGGATGATAGGATGAGCTATGAACCAATTGAGTACCCAAACAAGAAAACAATTCCATCCAAAAATGTCCAGTGAAGATGGGATCTCTGTCACCTACAATAATCTTTGGGTTTCCATGTAGATTTTGAATTGTCTCCATGAATGCGGTGGCAACTGTACTGGCTTTGAAAGGATGAGAGAGTTCACAAAAGTGTGCGTACTTTTTCAGTCTATCAACAATCACCATGATGACACTCTTTCTTTCAGACTTCGGTAACCCTGTGATGAAATCCATGGAAACCTCCTCCCAACGCTGACTTGGGATGGCTAATGGTTGTAAAAGACTTGGTATCTTGATTGTTTCCACCTTATTTTGTTAGCAAACCAGACATTCTGCCACAAACCTTTGAACATCAGTTTTAAGGCCATCCCAAAAAAATTCCTTCTTGACCCTATGGTAGGTTTTCAAAAATCCTGAGTGCCCTCCTACCATAGAGGTGTGCAATTCCAACAATACCTTTTGTTTGAGTAGGGAGTTCTTACATAGATATAAGATATCTTTGTACCATAGTGAATCATTTTTCCATGTAAATGTATCTGATGCACTAGAATCCTGCTACAACCTTTGAATGAGAGTCCACATGTTTTCTTCATTCTTCCATTCATCCCTCGCTTCTATTATCCAATCGGCTTGGATGATCGACATAACACATACAAAGGACTCAACATATTCATCCTTTCTTGAGAGTGCATCTGCCACAACATTTTGATTCCCTTTTTTATAGATGATTTCAAAATCATAACCCAACATCTTGGTCACCCATTTTTGTTGTTCTTTTGAAGATAGTCTTTGTTCCAAGAAGTATTTAAGACTATCATGATCTGTTTTGACCTTGAAGTGCCTAAATATTAGGTAAGGGCACCATTTCTTCAATGCATGTAGTATTGCCATCATTTACTTCTCATAAATGGGTTTGTGTAAGTCCTTTCCCTTGAGTGGTCGACTTTCAAAAGCAAGGGTCCTTCCTTCTTGCATTAGAACAACACCAATGCCATTTCTTGAGGCATCGCATTCCACAATAAAGATTTTTGTGAAGTCTGGTGTGGTCAAGACATGAGCTTTGCACATCGCCTCTTTAGGTTGTTCAAAAGCTTGAGTTTCCTTTGGAGTCCATGAAAATGCATCCTTCTTAGTTAATTTCGGTAAAGGTGTTGCTATTCTTCCATAGTTCCAAACAAATTTGAGGTAGTAACCTGTCAAACCAAAAAATCCTCTAAGATCCTTCAATGTTTTGGGAATCAACCAGTCCATCATGGCCTTAATCTTGTTAGGGTCTATCTTGACACCTTCATGAGATACAATATGATCCAAATACTCTACCTCCTTCACCCCAAAGAAACCTTTGGATGGTTTGGCATATAGTTGTTGCTCCTTTAGTAGTTGTAGCACCTTGTCAACATGTCACACATGATCCTCCCAAGACTTTCTATAGATTAGTATATCATCAAAAAATACTAACACAAATTTTCGAAGGAAGGGCTTGAAAATGGAATTCATCAACCCTTGAAATGTGGAAGGTGCATTCGTAAGGCCAAAAGGCATGACCAAAAATTCATAATGGACTTCATGAGTTCAGAATGTTGTTTTGGGGATATCTGCTTCCTTCATTCTAATATGATGATACCCTGAATGGAGATCCAACTTTGTGAAATAGATTGCTCCATGTAGTTCATCTAACAATTCATCAATGACGAGAATGGGAAAATTATCTTTAATAGTGATCTTGTTGAGCTCTCTATAATCTGGACACATATGCCATGAGCCCTCTTTCTCGAGTACCATTACCACCGGTGCAGAGTAAGAACTTTGGCTAGGTCTAATAATGCCAACCTCTAACATTTCTTCAACCATACGCTCAATTTCTTTCTTCTGGGCATAAGGGTATATGTAAGGCCTGATGTTAGGAGTAACACTCCCAAGAATTAGGTGAATAACATGATCATGATTTCGAGTGGGTGGAAGACCTTTGGGAATATCTTCAAATACTTTGGAATGCTTATAAATGATCCCTTGGAGATATAGGGGAATAGATGGATTAGTTGTTTGAACATCTAGTAAGCATAGTTGTACAATTACACCCTGATGCCCCTTTTTCAATAATTTTGTCATACCATTAGAGCTTATCACCTTATCGGGTTTCCCTGTGATACCCCTTAACTCAATTTCTTTTCCTTCCAATGAAAATTTCACGAAAAGTTCTTGAAAATTAAAGGCCATTGTTCCTAATGATTGTAACCATTGGACTCCTAGTACGACATCAACACCACCCAAGGGTATTGCAATCATTAGACTATTCATTACATATTCCCCCATAATAATATTAATCTTATTGCATTTTCTTGAGCAATTTATAGTTCCTCCATCTATAATCATTACTTGAAACTCTGGCGTTGGATATATAAAGCAATTGAGATCTCTGGTTGATTTATAGTGAATGAAATTATGAGTACTACCAAAATCAATTACGACTATTACCTTTTTCATTTTTATATATCCTTCGATCTTGAGGTTTTGAGGAGTGCTAATTCCGACCAATGCATGACATGATATCGTGGGAGTCAACTCTTCAGAAGAAATCTCTTCTATGTTTTCATCTTGAGATGGTTCTTGTTCTTCTTCCTTTTCACAATCTATGTAGAATAATTTCTTCTCACCACTCTTATGTCCCTTAATGTACTTGTTGTCACAATTAAAGCATACACCTTTTGCTTTTCTTTCCTCCAACTGTTGAGGTGTCAACCTTGTAAGTTGAGGTGTTTTAGAAGAAGGAACATTATTCTCTTGATAGATGTTAGGAGTGGTCCTTCTAGTAGCCATAGCCATATTTTTACTTTCAACATTTATTGCCATCATGAATGAATTCTCCAATGATTTGGGTTCCTAAAGGTGAACCTCATGTTGAATGTTATCCTTTAAAGTTCCTATGAATACATCAATCAGGTGCTCATCTAGAATATATGTTACCTTTATATTCAATCTTTGGAAGTTCTCAATGTGCTCTGCAACTGAACCCTTTGCTTGAGATTTATCAATTCATTAAAGAAGGTATTGTTCCTTGTATCCTCATAGTGTGTTATCATTTATTCTGTAAAAATTGTCCAAGTGATGAGTGATTTGTGAGAACAAAGCCATCGATACCACACAAATTGATTGGGTTCTAAATATAAAGAAGCAATTCACACTCTTTGTTTATGTGGCACATCATGTAGATCAAATAATTGCTCCATCTGAAGTATCCATGTGATTGGATCCTTGCCATCAAACTTCCTCATATCGATCTTAGGAAATTGGTTGGTCTTCAACCCAAAGTTGGAGTTTCTCCATTCTTGATTCATCTTCCTTGTGTCCTCATTATGAATTTCATGGGATACATTTTCATTTTCATGGGTCCTCTCTATTAGGAAATTTATCAATCCTTCCATGATCTCCCTTTTTAAGCCATCTATCTTAGTATTTGTTGCCTCCAACTTAGCTTCAGTTGAATCCATCATCCCTTGTAGTTCATCTTTTGTTACTGTCTTCTTTTGTAAATCATTTATGTCCCTGCACATTTCTTCACCTTCATCAAGAGTCCAAGTAGGAATGTCTTGAGGCTTAATTGGTGTAGAAGTTCCCTTTTTTGGTGTCATGTTGGCCGAATATCACTTTTAAACCTTGATTTTGAGGTGGTTCTGCTAGATAATATTTCTTCTGTTGTATCTCCAAAATTTCGACCCTTCTGGGTATGAAAATTTATTTTTTTAGTTCTCTGATACGTCTTCTCTGCAATGCCACAAGTATGATCAAAATTGGATGTGCCAAGTGGAATTTATGGTAACTTCCCCACACCTTGTTGATTTTTTTCCCTTCCAGGAGAGTGTACTTGTAAAGCGTGAAAAGATCACAATATTTGATATTTGATTCTGAAACTTGTACCAGAAATACTACAGACTGTGCACTATCCAATGCAACTATTCTCACTTAATTTGGATACTCACTGAAGAAGATATCACTGTTTTACTGGAAAACCTATTTGAGACTAGTTAATATGACTATTCATATACCCTATCTTTCACAGGGTGTATCTACAAAATTAGGATGAACCAGAAGCTAGAATTTTTATCACAGATACCTTGATAATTGTTATGAATATCCTCCAGATTGCAGGGCCTGAAATGTTACAGAAAAAAATTTATAGCAAAAATTACACGATGACTAAATTCAGGATGATTCCAGAACCCTATCTTAAATAGGCTATATCTCCGAAAGTATAAGGCCTCAAGAGATGAAATTTAAATCCCACGTACCTTGATCCATATACTAAATATTTTCCAAGGGGTTCCTTTTGAAACACCATAGAAAAAAAGTTATAGCAAAAATTCCAAGGTGTCTTAGATGTAGCAGCGAAACCCCAAGACCTTGAGCTCTGATACCAAATGTTAAGAACCAAATATCAAAATAGCATAAAAAGAACCTCAGAATAAGTACTCACCGCCTTGAAAAAGATAGAATTTTATATAATAAGCCTCTTCGAGGGGGTAACCTCCTTATACACCACATAAATTTCCAAATACAAGATGATTCCAAATGAAAAGGTCTCCTTGGTATATATAGGAGACTAAGAGGTACAATTACAACTAATGGACCCAAGCCGACATAAATAAAATAACATTACTAATGTAATATTCCCCAATTAAGAGGTAATGTGCCACTATTTAGGGCTTAATAAAGTGTTGTGATTGGAGGTCGGCTGAGGCAATCAACGACTCGGCTGGTACTTCATGTTTTATACTTGATGTTGAGGTGGAACTTCTGCAAGTATGTGGACCACTTCTGATGGTGGTCATTCTACAATTTGCCTTGTGTCTGCATGAACTGCAGTGTCTTATGATCAATATGGATGATTGTCTCCTTCCTAAGAATGTAATGCCTCCAATGGCGGCGGGCTTGTACAATGGAGTACATTTCTTTGTCATAAGTAGGGTACTTACGGATGACATATGATATTGTCTCACTATGATAGGCCACGAGGTGGTCATGCTGAGTGAGAATCGCCCACAACATAATCCGAAGCATCTATCTCGATCTCAAAGGGTTGTTGCAGGTCCAGTAATGAAAGTATTGGGGCTGAGCATAAACATTGTTTTAAATCATCGAACGCTTGTTGTTGGGACATGCCCCACACAAATTTTTTCTTACCACCACCCGTGGTTACTTGGTTGAGGGCCCATGCAATATGGGAGAATCCTAACATGAACCTGTGATAGAAATTGGCAAGGCCTAAGAAGCTCCGAAGCTTAGTGAGTGTGGTTGGGGTTGGCCAGTCACAGATGACCTGGATCTTGGGTGGATCCACATGCACACCATGTTGATCAATGATGTAGCCAAGGTACTGGACCCTGTCCATGTTGAAGGAGCATTTTTCCAAGTTAGCGTATAGCTGGTGCTGCCGCAGGGTGTGCAGAACCTATTGAAGATGTCGCAAGTGTTCCACCCAAGTCTTATTGTAGATGAGGATGTCGTCCAGACACACCACTAAAAAAGTATTGGTGAAAGGTCACGGGATATCGTCCATCATCCTCATGAAAGTTGTTGGAGCATTTGTCAAACCAAAGGGCATGACTAGCCATTCAAAAAGACCTTCTTTTGACTTGAAGGCGGTCTTCCATACATCTCTCTACTCTATTGGGACCTAGTGGTAGCCAGACTTAAGATCAATCTTACTGAATTATTTGTCCCCCCTTGAGATGATCAAGGAGGTTGTCGATTCAGGGAATTGGGTACCGGTTCCTAACTATGATTTTATTTAGGGCCCGGTAATCAATGCAGAGTCACTAGGTCCCGTCTTTCTTCTGCACCAACACGATTGGGCTCCCACAAGGAGATGAGCTGGGACAGATGTGCCCCTTGTGGATTAGTTCTTGGATCTGTCACTGTTATTGGATAAATCGGTGAATGTGGA
>JASDQU011103042.1:11222-34857 GCA_032191745.1 Picea mariana
AAACCTATGTGTGTACATACCTCAGATACCATTTGCAAGTAGTGGCACCATCTCGTTGTAGCGGTAATGATCGCCAACTCTTAAAAACTTCAAGGGTGATTGCAATTGGTACTATGCCTGATACTTCAACCGATACTGCAACTGCAATTGATACTGTAACTGATTCTGAGAATGTAACTGCAACTGCAACTTAGGGTTTTATGAGGAAACCCTAATTTTTCAAACTTCAAATTTTGAAATGTTGATCCAAGGGATAGATGCTCTAAGCTGAGGTGAGTAAGATGGTGTAGTCAGATTTCTGAAAATCCAAATTTTACCCCCTCAAACTTGACCAACGGATTTCTTGACTGGTGCTTCTGGTACTTCTGGTACTTCTGGTTTTCTGGTACTGGTGAAAACTAGGGTTTCACTTTTCGAGATATCTACCCACTGAAAAGGTGCGCTGAAGGTGCCAAAGAATTCCTTGGGTTAGGGCGCACTTTTCTAGATGGTTTTGAGGCTGAAAACCTTCTTCAATAAAAAGCCCAAATTTTCATGTACGACAACAGTGACGTTTTTCTTCTTGTGAAAGATGCTCTCTTCAGCTTAGCTCTGATACCATGTTAAGGTTTAAGCTATTATTAGGTTTATTTTCAGTGACAGTGATAGGATAACTTCCTGTTACGCCAATTTATTGTTCACTTGCCTTTGGCTTTTGGGCAAGTACAAATACAGTGCCTTAGTAGCCAAATGCCTTAGGAATCTTCAACCAAGTGTTAGGGGAAAAAAAATACAATATAAAGAGGATTAGGAGATACTTATAAGAGTGTTGAGATCTGATATAAATATTCTATAACAGAAAATACAAACCAACACTAAATAAATCACTCTGAGGATGAGGAAAATGACGTTTCTTTCCTCTAATGAGTGAGATTTAACCATACAAACCAAGAATAGAAGTTGCACCTAAAAAAACGCTTGTTTCATAGTTGTAAATGGACAAGCTTGCTGCTGTCCTAAATTTCCAGAATCTAAATTATGATAGAAAACACAGAAAATTGCAGATTTGGACCATGCAAAGTGACCCAAGAGTGCTTGAAAGCACTTGGGATGAAAATCCTTGGGCACTTCTTGCTGGGTCAATGATATATTAGTGTAAAAACAGCCCAGAAACAAACTGATTCAAGTACAAGCAAGATTTATCCAAGCAATTACTTCAAACTTGCAAAATAGTGGTGAATCCCCAGGGTTTCATCGAAAATCTCCAGAATGAAATATATCAACAATGAACCACTTAGGAGATGAATTTCACTATCAGAAAGTGTTAGATAAACTTAATAAACAATTCCAAGGTGAAATATGAACTACGGTAGGGTTAGATACCACCTTTTAGGGTCAAACCCTAGTTCTAGGGTTTCACAAATTTTGATTTTTATTGCTATAATTAATTTCCAAAATTAGTAAACCTTCAAAATCAGCGACAAAACAATAAATTTAACCTCGAAGCATAGTTCCAATAGGGTCGATTTTCCTTTTTAGGTTTAGAATTTAACAATTAAGCATAAACCCATGAATAAAAGTGTCTACAAAATAAATGTAAACTTTGCACTAGACAATGAAATAAATATTTTTGATGGTTTATATCTTTTGTATTTTTTGTTGTATTTTGTATTATAGAGAAATAATAAAAAAAAGGGTTTGGGGTGGTGAATGTTGGGATTTAGGGCTTAGCCTTATCTCCACTAGGGCTTTATGGAGTCAAGAAGCATTCCCCTCTAAGATTTTGTTATCAATGTTTATGGATTAGAACTAGAGGCTAGAGCCACAATACTAGTAATCTCTTGCTAATCAGGACAAATCATGAAACCAAGGCCCTACAAGATGGCTTTATCCAAGGGAATAGCCTTCACCAACAAGATCAACAAAATACTTGGAAAGAATATATGAAACCCTTTCCAAGAAGCATAAAACTAATCAAGACAAGAGACAAGCACTTACCAAATCGTTTTAGGGAAGAAGGGAGATATACAAACCCTAGACGTCCTCCCTTCAAGTAGTTGATAACTCCTCGATGAATCGATCTCGCTAGTTTATGTAGAATCTTTAGCATTCACAATAGTCTTTACAAAAAAATATGCCAAGAAGAATAACCAAGAAAGATAGAGCATCCAAGAATTAACCCTAGGAAAACACTAAGTAAAGATCTTCTATTAAATGTCTCCAAGAGTTATTTCTACCAATTCACAACAAAATGAATGAGGAGGGCCTATATTTATAGATGAGGCTCTCCCCTCCTCTCCACTCTTTATTCCCCAAAAATATGATAAGGAATAAAATAAGAAGATTGTCACCCATACAAATCGGAGACTAAGTCCAAATTACAATTAAAAAATGCTTTTACAAAGACAAAACCCTCATAGAAGGTTGACGTCAAGCTTGAGAGAAGGGTTGATTTGGCCTTTTAGGTACATTTTCCAACTTGAAGAGGCTTAGGGAGGGTTCATAATGTGGCAAGTAATAATCCTTGGCCTCTCATCTTGCAACATCTAGCTCAAAGGAAGAGGATGGCCTCACCCCAAGCCATAAATTAACCCCAAAAGTGGATGGCTTAAATTTCTGCATAAGTGATCAAATGATGGTAATAAAGTGCATCCACATTGAAAGATAAGGGTTAAATTAACCCCCAACAAGTACCAACTATTAAAAAAATGGTGTGCTTGTTCAACCTTAGACAATGTTACACCATCGTCACCCATCCATAGGCACTTACACATACCACCCCTGAACATAGTAACCTTTTCTTAGATAGATTCCAGGAAATCCACTCTAGAACCAATAGATAAACCCTAGCACAATAGATAGCTTAACCAAAAATACCAACACAGCTGCAGCACCACCACAATGTCAAGAGAGTGTACCTTTTCCAAGAGAAACGCACAAGAGAGAGATATCAGAAAGACTTGTGCCCTAACTACTACAATTGTTGCTCCTCAAACTTGTGCCCTAGATGCTGCAACTATTGCTCCTTAGAATTGAGCCCTAACTGAGTGAGTGAGAGTGTGCAAATGAGGTAGCACCTTACCTCTAATTATACTATCCTGTCCAAGTGACCTTTCATATGGGGTCGACTTCTCTTTCTGGAGGCTTCTAATTCCTTATTATTACTCTCCTTGGGCACAGAGTTCTCGTCTAGGGTATTTCCTCATCTGTTTAATGGTTCTCTTTCTTCCGAAATATTCTATTCTAAGCAAAAAATCTTATACTGAAGGTTAATACCTCCTGCAACTACCAAAACATCAACACTCCCTCTTAGCTAGGGAGGTATTAACTATGATGTTCTTCAAGTAATGGTCTCAATCACATCGATCCATCTCACATGGCATGGGAAAGACTCACATGGTCTTGCAGACCAGTCTACAGGCACCATCACCTTATCCACACAGGCTATCTCATGATCAAATAGATCAAGTCATAAGTATCACCACCATAGCCAAACAGGCTCTGTCATAGTCACACACAGACTATATGATGCTTATGTCATAGTCATGCATCTGGGGCCTCATCAATGTTGAACTTTTATGACTTAACTCAATTACTCAGTTATTCTTATTAAATCAACTACAAAAACAAAACTCGGCCTGCTATTTAATAAATTGAATAACACACATATAAGATCATAATACAGCAGAACAAAAACAATATAAACAACCATTAACACAATGTTTTTTAACCCTGGAAACCCCACTACTTTGAGGAAAATCAGCAAGACTTTGTTCTTCTTTTATTTATAGCAGGCTTTTACAAATACATTACAGGTGTAGTTCCCCGGACTAAACTCTTCGGATTTGAACCAATGCCCTCTCCCTGCATTCTCAGAAGAACTCTCTCTAGGCCCTAACTCGACCCTTGATAGACTCCCTTAGCAGCTCAACTTAGATGCCCTAGATTGACTGTCCTCAACCTTCCCTTGGTAGCCCTCACTCGGCCTCCTAGATAACTAGGCCCAACCTAGCCCTAGATCTCACCTGAATGCTTCAGCTCTCTTGGCTAGCTCACTCTACTCTGAGATGGATATAAAATGAATCTATCTAGGTATAATATAACCCTATCCTCTCTCTCATGCATTTATGGCCCGTAGATCTTCTTCTCAAGATCTAGATCTGAGTGTGGGGACTTAATCAAGCATTGAGATAATTTAAGTCACATCCAACGGCTATGACTTAACCTCACGTTGAGTTAAGTGATCCCCACCAATATAGTGTTGTCTAGAAAATTAAGTGGGCCCCTTCCACACTACTAGACACCCCTAGTGTGGAAGTACCTGCCCAAGCTACAAACTTTAACAATCAACATATGTAGCATCTCTCTAGTGGGCATGGCCTCGTCATCCTTTCGGACCTTATGGGTCTCGGCATCCTTTCAAACCTTATGTCATTACGGGACTTCATCTAGCTCACGCAGAACTAGGCATCTAGCTCACACAGAACTAGGCAACTATCACATCTGTCCAACTCACAGAGAATCTGGACAACTAGCCCTGAAGCTAGCCCTTCTGGTTGGCACACCAAGCATCCAATCCACAATGACGAGGCATCTAACCACAAGGATTAGGTGATATAGTGCACACACACTACCCATCTAGCCCAGGGCTAGGAAACACCTCCAACCACACTCATGGTTGACCCTCTAGCTTGAAAAGATGGGAAACTACCATCCCCGAAGACTCGACACACTGCTAACCCTGTGCAAGTTCACACTGACTAGTGCCACAGTCATTATCGTTCCTATGAATGACTACCCGCTACTACCACACTCTACATACTGCCCCTGGAATAACATTTGTACCTCATCACTCTCTCTTACGATGGAAGTCCTTCTGGACCACGCCAATCTTGTCACTGAAATACTCAAACTTTATCTTCGACATAGGCTTGGTCAACACATCGGCTATCTACTCGTCTGTAGCAACATATTGGAGCTTCACTGCTCCCTTTTGTACCATGTCTCGGATATAATGGTACTTAATCTCGATGTGTTTTCACTTGTCATGAAACATTGGGTTCTCTGACAACTTTATGCAACTCTAGTTCTCACAAAAGATAGAAGTCACCTCCAACTCAAGATCAAACATCCCTACAAGTAACTTCTGAAGCCACACAGCTTCGCAACTAGCTGAACATGTTGCTATTTATTCTGCCTCGACCGTACTGAGTTCCACACTAGTCTACTTCTAGTTGAGCCACGAGATCATAGTTGATCCCAAACTAAAGCAGCATCCTAAAGTACTCTTCCGATCTGTGATGCTATCGGCCCAATCTAAATCAGCATAGCCTTGCAGTCTTATCCCATGATCTGAAACACATCTGAGTCCATAGTCAATTGTACCTTTCAGATACCTCAATATTCATTTTACCGCCATCAAGTGAACGCGTCTCGGTTCAACCACACACTGACTCAATGTCTTCACCGCAAAACATATATCTGGCCTTGTGTTCGTCAAATACATCAACGAACCAATCATCTGTCTATACATGGTGGCATCCACTGTCTGTAAATATGTATCACTCAATAACTTCAGGTTTGTCACCATCGGTGTAGGCATGGCTTTACAAGCCATCATTATGAATCCCTTCAGGATTTCTACAATTTATTTTCCTTGGTTAAGGAAAATCTCATCTAGTTTATGCCATACCTCTAGACCTAAGAAATAATACATCATACCCATGTCTTTCATCTCGAACTATGTATCAAGCTTCCTCTTACTCTCAACGATGAGCTTCTCATCTCCTGTTAGAAACAGGTCATCCACATATAACAGTAATATCACTGTTCCACCATCCACAACCTTGTAGTAAAGGTTGGAATCTTCTTTACTCTTGGTAAATCCCAAGCTCATCATAAAACTATCAATTCTACTGTACCATGCCCTGGGTGCTTTCTTCAATCCATACAAGGCTTTCTTCAACTTGCACACATGTGTCTGCTTATCTTGTGTCTCGAATCCTTGTGGTTTCTCCACGTACACTTCCTCTTACACTACACCATTCAAAAAATTTGTCTTCACATCCATTTGATGTATCTTCCTTTTCATTACTGCAACTATTGCAAGTGTAGTTCTAATCTAAGTGTATCTCGCCACAGGAGAAAATGTCTCCTCATAATCGATTCCTTCTTTATGGGAGAACCAATGAGCCACGAATCTTGCCTTGTACTTTTCGATACTACCATATGTTGAATGTTTCATCTTGTAGACCCATTTGGAACTCAAAAATGATTTATCTTTCAATATCAAAACCACATCCCAAACATCATTCTTCATAATGGACTGACACTCCTCAATCATGGAATCCTTCCATACTTTCTTCTCTGCAGCCTCTTCATAACAGGTAGGCTCTGCATCAATGATGTCACTTAACAATGCCATGTAACAAGAATATGATCGTTGTTTCTTACTTTCTCTGAAAGTTCCATCTGGAGCACCATACTTCTCTGCATCCTGAATAATCTCCCAAGACCAAGCTACTCTTCTCTTATTTGTAATCATATCTCGAGGTGGATCTGGAGGTCTTTGTGGCTCTGCCATATCATGAATGTCTGGAACATACTCTTCTAGTACAATATGATTACCTATATCTGTATCTGCAACTCTAGGAGCTTCAAGCTCCTCACCATGGACCCCATCTGTATGAGTCTGCCTCGATCTACTAAAGGTTGCATCCTCATCGAAGGTAACATCTCTACTAGTCTCAATATGCCTATGACTAGGGATGTAGACTCTATATGCCTTCGATGTCTCACTATATCCAACAAATAGACCCTTCTTGCCTAAAGGATCCAACTTCGATCTATTATCCTTTATTACATGGATTTGTACAACTCTATGTCTGGATAGTCTGCTCTAAGTCTCAACTAGAGACCATCTAAATTGTTGCATTATGCAACCATCATTACAGCTCACTCTCAAAGTTATTACCTGTAACCTTCCTAGAACAAGAAACAAGAACAACATATCCATGGTAACCTCCATGAAGTTTACAAGATAACCTACCTGGAACAAAGTCAAAAACCAAGAACATCTCCTAGAGGAGATCAATTTATCTTGTAAACAAGTGCATTATTAATATGAGGATTTACTGGAGTGTTAGTCGTACCAATAATATTCAAGTGTTACTAAACTAGCAATAGCAATAGCAATAATAAAATTCTAAATATTGTTATTCTAGTTACAATACTTACTTAAAATGCAACAATATAAAATATCAAACCTAATATGCAAACTTGGAGTTTGGTTGTTGTTGTCCCACTTGAAATGCCTTAGGTATCAGATGGTCTTTTAGGCTTTCTGGAATCCAACATATAGGAGGCTTGTCCTACCCCTTTGATGGGATATTGATAGTCATCACTGAGCTTCACCTTATGAGGTGAATGCTTCTGAACCAGTTTTGAAAGAGAATCCTTGTAACCGGTCATGTGCTTAGAGGCACCCCTATCAATAAGCCATGTGTCACTTCCATGAGTGATTGTCCCTGTAAGAGATGATATCAATACACATCCTTCACTTGAATCGTCTTCTTTTCCTTTCTTATGAACAGGTTCATCGTCTTATGCGACATGAGTATGATGTCTTTTATACTTTCCTTTTATGATACGATATTTTACGTGAGAACAGTTTCTAGTACTGTGTCCCATATTCTGGCAGTTGAAGCATTTGTAACTTGAATAATACTTTTGAGTCTTTTGTGTCTTTTGAAACTTCTTGTGAGGATGATCCTCTTTTCAGCTCTTTCCTTTTCTTGTATCTGTTGCTAGTGCTTGATTTTCATCATCACCCAACTTTTCTTCTCTTGTTGCCAATATAGGTTCTTCTTAAGTGCAATCTTCCCATAGCCTGCTAAACTTTATTAGTTTTCTTCTGGAATAGATTCCCTAAATAAATGATTCTCAAGACTTTGGGAGACCATTCAATGTAGTAATTACTATCTCAACTTCTTCAACTGTGTCTCCAATGGCTTCAAGTTGTTCTTTGATTTGAGATACTCTCATGAAGCAGGATTGAATGGTTTCTAAATTTTGCATCTTCACATTCTTGAGTTGTGTCCTCAATGTCATCTTCCAGTTGATATTCTTACCTTCATATAATCGGGATAAAGCATTAAACATTTTCTTTGGAGTCTTCAATGATGATACATGAGGGATCAAGTGATCCTTGATAGAATCTGCAATAATCCTCTTTGCTTTAACCAGGTTCTTCTTGTACTTTGTTTTAGTCTCATATCCCTCTGGCTCTTGAACTTCTTCTTCAATGAAGCCTTCAAGATCATTCTCTTCTAGAATGAGAATCACTCTATATTTCTATGCTCGGGAGTTATAAGCACCCTCAAGCTTCTCATCAAGCTTAGTATTGGAAGTCATTCTTCCCCAAGATCTAGAAATATGACAAAAATTGAGACTTCACAGAAGTGAATTTTGGACTTACCAGTCGGTGTGCTATGTCAAGGAGACCTCCTTTATTCAAGGATCTTCTCAAATTTCACCTTTAAATTCCCAAACATCTTGACCTTGGGTTTTATGAGGAAACCTAATTTTCCAACTTTTGAATTTTGGAGATCCGATCGGGGAGAAAGATGCTCCCTCCTTAGATGACCTTCTTGGAGGCTTTTGTAAGTGCTCAATGAGCTTGATAATAGGGGAAACTAACGATCTTCCTTCCAATGGTTAGACTGTTCTAAAGGAAACCATCTTTGATACCATGTTAAAAAATTGGTGTGCTCGTTTAACCATAGACTATGTTACACCATTGTCACCCAACCATAGGCACTTACACGTACCACCCTGAGCACAGTAACCTTTTCTTAGATAGGTTACGGAAAATCCACTCTAGAACCAACAAATAAACCCTAGCACAATGGCTAGCTTAACCAAAAATACCAACACAGTTGTGGCAACACCACAATGTCAGGAGAGTGTACCTTTTCCAAGAGAAATGCACAAGAGAGAGATATCAGAAAGACTTGCAGCCTAACTACTGCAATTGTTGCTTCTCGGACTTGCAGCCTAAGAGAGAGACTATTCTAAGCACAAAGGTTATACTGGAGGTTAATAACTCCCACAACTACCAAAACAACAACACCAATTCACTTAAGTGACCTCCTCGTCATCAAATTTGCTTCAAATATGCCCCAACGTCTTCTTGAAGTGCCCCAAAACAAAATCATCCCTCCTTTAGTAAGAGATGTGCTTCAAAAGATGCCAAAATAAGGGGACATCCTAGCTTTTGAAACATGGCAAGTGCATAGGATGTCCATGCAGGTGCAAATGGCACGTCCGTTCCTCGAAGAGGGTGACCAATGCCTCAAAATCTATGTTATGCATGTAATATTTCCTTTAAAAACTTGCAATTGGACAATCATGTGTAGAATATCCTTCAAAGGCCCAAGTGTGGTACATATATAAGAAAGAAAGGGTCCATGTATGTAAGGTGTGCTAAACCATGGGTATAACAACCATTGAAAAGCGCAATCAGCTTTCACAAAGCAAATAATGTTAATTGAATAGCTACAGGCCCCGTAAATCATGTGTCCTAGTAGACCCATCTTAGAATGCCTGCATATCTACCCAGCACATATATGTCCAACATCAAAGGAGAGTTACCAACTCCGAAGGGGTAGTCAGCCAAAGCAATAAAACCAATCACCTTGAGAATTGGGACTAAGATGACATGCCATGACCATCCACCTGAGGGGATCTAGGTAACCTCTAACCAACACCTATACATCAAAATCATCCCATCATAGCCACATACAAATAAATAATCACTTTGGGCACATCGGAGTGGTCACATCTCGTGAAAAAATATAGGGTACACTTCAAAGAATCTAGGGTGTAACAGGGGCAATATGTCTTCATAGCTAATCATAAGGGATTTTTAAGGGATAAGAAGAATTACAAATGCTTGTTTACAATTACCTATTATTGGCACCCAAAAATTGATTTGTTGATGGTGTTGAATTTTCTGCTAAACCTAACACCCGACAATTATTCCTAATAAACTCACTTTATTGAACAATTTCATAGCTAGGTTACTCAACAATAAATTAGCGGAAGCAAAAACAACACAAAAACCAATAACACACATTGCACAAGAGATTCGAGTAAACACACCTGGAAAAAACCCTTGCGAGAAAACCAGTTATGAGATTGATTTTATTAGATAAAATCTCAGGGTCTCGTACTGGGATAATGGCCCATCAGAGGATTACAATGTACCAGTTGATAGCCTAGCCCACCTGGCAGCTATCTCCCTCATTGCCCCCTGCACACTTTCCTCAGCCTTGCACACTCAGACACAAGTACATGAGCAAGACTCCCTCTTGCTCCTATGCACTCATTAAGTGCCCTCACTCTCCTTAGATCTGCTATTATAATCCCCTAATGACTAAAACCTTAACCCTAGATCTCAATGGCCAAGATTAGATCTTGGATCTCACGATCTAACGGTCAATACTTAATCTTCTTGTGAGATAACTTAAATCACTTAAGTCACCCTTACAAAAGTCACTTTAGTCATTACATAAAAGCCACTATAAAGAGTGTCGCTTGAACACCTTCGCATGCTAGGCACCGCCAATACAAAAGTACATGTCCGAGCTACCCCAAAAGTTGCTGAAATATTGTAACTACAAAGAGTATTCTATTTATTATTGAGTCTTTATAAATTAGATCAATCCCCTTTTGTGGATTGATCATGTCAGGTATTGTAAATGACCAAATCCCCTTTTGTGGATTGGTCAAACCCTAACTATATTATGTTAATTAAGAAGTCGGCCCCCAAGAATAATTAAAGAGGTTTTAACCACTAAGAAGAGAAGTCGGTACTACCTAGTGAAGAGACACCTTTCCAGCATCTGCCAGCTAGTATAAATAAAAGAGGCTTGTTATCCCCCACTTTTAGGGATAACTAGGAGATCATGTCTCAAGGCCCACAGGTCCTAGACATGGAATACCGAGAGTCGGATCAATTTTAGCATGGCCCTAGAGGGCACATATTTTCTCCCTTTTAACGCCTCTACTTTGTCAACAGCAGCAACATCCATCACCATCGGCTTGGTCTTGTGTCAGAGATGGTTCTTTCTCCATGAGGTAATGAGTCTGGATATCATGGTATGTGTCACTCTGATCTTCAAAAACTTTGAATATGTGCATTTAATTCTTTTTGTTTATGATAAATGCTTGGATCTTATACTTTCCCACTTGACCATGTCTGGGGGGAATGGCAGGATGCCCTAGTAAGCCTGTGTCCGTAGGTTTTGGTTTTCCACTGGGGGGATTTCTGAAAATCCATCGTTTGCTCCCGTCATAGCATCAATTTTTCATCTTGCTTCTCGCTCATCTATCCCATTACACTTGTCTAGGCACTGAGTTGACCCATTTCCAGGACTGCACCCTACCTCGTGGGAAGAAGGGGATAAAGGCCCAGACGGTAAAAGCAAGCTGGCAAAAGATCAAAGCCTAAAATAAACCTCGAGATGCTTCGCCGAGGAATCCCCGAGAAAGAAGTAAAAGGCTTCTCAGCAAGAAACAAGAGGGACCCAATAAAATAATAAAACAAGACCTAATCAGAGGATAGGGGGTATCATCACGAGCCATCCTATTAGTTCCATGGGTGCCTAGCAGTATGAAACTACTAACAGCTGGTTACCACGCCAGGGTAGTGACTCTTGGTTGCATGACCAAGAGAAAGGCGGTCTCATCACGAGCCAGCCTTCTCATTTCTGTGAAATTACTTGTGGGTAATGATGTCACCACTGGTCACCACTCCAGGGCAGTGTCCCCTGATTAGCTTCTTGAAGAAAAAGCAATAAAGAATAAAGAATAAAGAATAAAAAGGCATGAATGGGCTTGGAAAAAATTGCATCCAGGAGAGGTGCAGCTCGCCTTCTACAAAGGCACCCACAAGTAAAGTTTTGCATCCTCTACTCTCACTGCACCCACTTGTCTGGACATCCCTTATCCACATCACCCACTTACATGGCTCAGATGAAGTCTCTTCTAGAAACTTTCCTCTTCCAATGGACACTAGCCTAATAGGATGCCCTGTCACTTTCCCCAAACTTATATTGCAAGCTTGTATAATGTCTTTGATATTTTAACTGGGGTAATAGGGGTTTTATGCACGTGTTTAATAATATTTATAATGAGATGTGATTGGCATTGATATGATCCCTGTGACTTATGAGCCCATGGAGGGCGTAGCTATTGATGTGAAGGATCATGCCCAATGGACAGGTACCATATTGGACTGGTAAACATGGGGAGATGATTAGTTTGGACCTCCATGGGGTTGAGGATCCCACCAGATGGATGTTGAGACCCCAGTAGGGGAAAGAGACTGAATAGAGGGGTTTTCACAAGAGAGAAGGAGGACATCTTGCAGAGGCACCCCGGTAGAGCTTGACGTAGGGGGGTTGTCCCCTTTTCAGTGGAAAGTTGGCCTTGGAAGGCCTAGGACGTCACCCTTCATGACCATGACATCACCTAGTAGCATGGACGCTTTGGGAGACAGTTGGGGCAGTTTTGGCACATGTGGCAAGTTGGAGAGGCCCAAGAAGGGTTAACGTTTTGCTCCAGGATGCTACATTTCCCTAGAAGGGGATAACGTCCCCCTAAAAGGGCCATGAAGTCTCTCTATTGCTTGATTAGGTTTTAATTTTAAACATTCAATGTAAAACAGTGTGATTTTAGTATTTTGGCCTTGTCAACCTTTTTATGACCTAAAAGTGGAATTAGGTCATGGTATTGTATAAATTGAGGGTTTTAACCTTCATTTTTTCATCATCTTTCACTCACTCATTAGTGAGGTCTGAAATTTGCGCTACACTTGGAGTTCTTGGCTGAAATTGTGAGGCGCACTTATTTGAAGGAAGTCTTTTATTGGCATTTTTGGCATTTATCTTGGTGGAAGGTGTTACAACTAGGGTTTGCTACTTGATTTCTTAATTGAATGTAAGTAAATTTCCACAAAAGTTCTTAATTGAATGGTTGTAGTATTGTTTCTCTTGCATTTATGGTTATAATTTGTTGATTTAAACCCTAGGGGACAAGCGCACATCGAAGGTCCTTGTCTCATGTCCCTATCAAGATTTTAGCCATTTTATTCGTTGAAGTAAGATAGAGCCTTGCCTTAGCAACACTCTACTCTTTCTAGCCCTTGTTGAAGAAGGTTGAGCCTTGCCATAGCAACACTCAAGTCTATATTCTCCCATGCTAGCCGTTTTACCTTATTGAAGCTAAGAAGGAGAAAACGCATCAAGGCCTAGTTCCCCTACACCTTGGTGAGCAGATTTTCCCTAGGGTTTGCTTAGTAAATCCTTTCCATAGCAACACATTGCTTGCAAACCTTATTGTCTTAGTCTTATGCCATATTTTGAGCTAACCATCTTTGCCATTGAGCTAAGGAAGGAGGAGAGAGCACAGAGGCCTAGTTCCCCTACACCAAAGTGAGCCTCTCTCCCCTAGGGTTTCATCCTCGAGGCCTTGCCATAGAAACACCTCAAGGTTAGCTCTCTTGTCCTTAGTCTTTTCTATTATCTTTTGATCCTTCAACTTGCATCCTCCTTTTGACTCTATTTACCCTAGGAACGCATTGATCTAAGGCCTAGCGTGTGAGTACTTTGATCAAAACAACTTCTAATACTTTGAACAAACCCTAACTATTCTAACCCTAGCCTAAGACTAACCCTACTAACTAATTGTTGTCATCATCTTTTTTTCTATTAACATCATTTTGCAACTATTGTTTTACTTGTGAGCAATTGAATGGTTGTTTAAGGCATTATCTAAATGAATTGTTAATTGTTACATTGAATGCCACGTTCCTTTAGTATTTATTGAAGAAGTGATATTGTACATCGTTGCTATTATATAAACATTGACTTCGTCAATATTTATTGCTCAAATTGCTTATATATAAGATAGTCATTGATTATATGAAGTACTAACCAAGCGAGAAAGCTTGCATATATATATATTTCTTGTTGCTTTGTCTCGGGCAGGTACATCTCTTTTTGGTTATACTTCTTTTTATTGGTTGGTTATCCGGACTATCTACTCATTGGTGAATTGTGAGAGGGAATTTATCTTTTAGCCTTCAATCCTTTGCCTTCTCAAAAACCCAAGTAACCGGGGACGTCTCCCCTGGGCCTTACCTCCCTAAACAGAAAAAACCTTCCCATCGAGGTTACAATGGGTGGGATTGGTTCTGTTACGCCAGTTTGACCTCTTTCCATCCGTCTTTTATCCTAACTACAAATTGTGCGATAACAAGGCCAGCACGTCATTTGTTCACTCACTCATTCACTCATCAAGTGCGCAAGTTTGAAGGACTGCAGTTGGGAGAAGAAGGAAGAGAGGTGCATTGCTCAGCGTTGGATATTCTCTAGTGTTTTGGTTTATTGTCCTGGCATTGTATTGGCTATCTATATTAAGGATGTTTTGTTGGGTTTTCTCCCCCATGAGGGTTTCCCAAAATAAATGTTGTGTATCTTGTGATTTTGTTTCTCTCAGTGATCCTACCTATGTTATGGTTATCTACTAAATTTAAAAGAAACCTAATAATAGCTCAAAACTTAACATGGAATCAAAGCTAAGCTAACAAGAGCACCTTTCACTGGATAAGCAAAACATCATTGTTGTCGTACAAGAAAAATAGGGCTTTTGATGAAGAGGAATTTCACCCTAAAACTCATCAAGGAAGTGTGCCCTAGCCTAGCGAAATCATTGGTAGCTTGAGCTCACTTTTCTAGTGGACAAAACTCCTGGACAGTGAAACCCTAGTTCTCATTGGTCCCAGAAAACTAGAAGTACCAGTCCAGATTTCCGTAGGTCAAATTTGAAAGGGTAAAATTTGAATTTTCTGAAATCTAGCTACAGCAGCCTGCTCGGCTCAGTCAAGCGCACCTCCTAGTAAGTTTAAATTTAATTTTTGAGCACTTTCATTGTTTGGTCATTTTCCCAGCTACAAGTCAAGATGTCTGTAAACACCAAGCTTGTTGACAAGCTAGAAGGTGTGGATAACTTTCGTGCCTAGAAGTATAGGATTGCACTCATTCTTGAAGAGAATGACCTAGCAAGTTTCATTAAGGAAGATGTACCAGAACCTATCGATTCTACAACTAAAGAAAAACACTAGAAGGACATGGTTAGGGCCAAAAGAATCATTGCAAACTCCATTAAAGATCACTTGATCCCTCAAGTAGATTCAAATAAAACTCCAAAAGAAATGTTTTATGCCCTAACCAGAATGTATGAAGGAAAGAACATCAACTAGAAGATGAATCTAAGAACTCAACTCAAAAGTACAAGGATGCGGAAAGGAGAAACAGTCCATGACTATTTCTCTAGAATCTCTCAATTCAAGGAGCAACTAGAAGCAATTGGAGACACTCTAGATGAGGATGAACTCATAATGATAGCTCTTAATGATCTCACAAGACCTTGGGATGTGTTCATTCAAACCATTTGTGCCAGAAAGGAAATGGCCAAGTGTGGAAAGCGGTCTGATGGGCTTCAAAATAGGGTGACAAGGATTCCCGAGGAGACGTGAGGCCTCAACGATCAAATTGTATGTATCGGAACTTTTGAATGCAAACTGTGTAACACGGAAGAGGGGCTAATGTAGGAGTCCAGAAGTCAATTTTTATATTGCGGAAGCTAGGGGGCTGTTTGCAAGTCAAGGAACAGTGGAAGTGCAGTCCGCCTATCCAGGAACCCGCAAGCGAAAAAGTCGGGTAAGTATGGAATTAGAAACACGAAAGAGATTCCAAGAAATGGAGAAATATGGAAAGTGAATGCACGGACTTCAAAATGGGGTGACAATAGTTCCCCAAGAGACGTGAGGACCCAAAGGTCAAATTGCAGGTCTCAGAACTTTTGAGTGCAAACTGTGTATCACGAAAGAGGGTATGATGTGGGAGTCCAACAGTAAATTTGTATATCGCAGAGGTTGGGGTGTTGTTTGCAGGTCACTGAACAATGGAAGTCCAATCTAGAGCCCGCCTACCCGAGAATCCGCGATTTGAAAAGTGGCTAGGCATGGAATGGGAAGCGGTCGGTCGGAGTCGCGATATAAAAGGACGAGTGAAAATGTGAACCCATGAATTCGCCAACCCATGCATTGAGACATTTTCAGAAAAATGACTAAGTAACCAGAAAGAGAAAGTAGAGGGGAAAAAGAAACGGGAATTTGGTTAAGTATAGAAGAGGGAAAAGAAGGGCCAATATATTCAAATCTGTAATAGATATCCATTTCCTGGAAAGATATTTTATGTATGTTTCTGGAGAAGTTGTATACTTATTTCATATACTTAGAAAGAAGTCTGAAGGTGGCGGGCACAGGAAACAACGACTAGAAATTGGAAATTTTATGAACCCGCCTACGAAAGAGATTCCAAGAAATGGCCAAGTGTGGAAAGCAGTCGGACGTGCTTCAAAATAGGGTGACAAGGGTTCCCGAGGAGACATAAGGCCCCGATGGTCAAATTCTATGTATCGGAACATTTCAGTGCAAAATGTGTAACACGGAAGAGGGGATGATGTGGGAGTCTAGAAGTAAATGTTCATATCACAGAAGCCAAAGTGTTGTTTGCAGGTCACGGAACAATGGAAGTGCAATTTAGAGACCGCCTGGGCGGGAACCTGCAATCGAAAAATTGGCTAGGTATGGAAAGGGGAAGTGCTCTGTCAGAATGGTGATATAAAAGCATGAATGAAAATGTGAACCCGTGAATCCGCCAACCCGCGCAGCAAGACATTTTCGGAAAAAACGACTAAGTAACTAGATAGAAAAACTACAGGGGAAAAAGAAAGGGGAATTTGGTTAAGTATAGAAGAGGGAAAAGAAGGGGATATAAGAGTGGGAAAATAGAAAAGAAGAGGGCAATTTTCGTAAGCGATAATTGGTCTCAAACAAGCCCCATTGTTGCAAAACCATCATTTTTTAGTCCAATATTTTATCCACTTACTCGTTTTCTATTATGCATGTACCATTAAAAAGGGTGTGAGCAAATGCTTTGTTGAAGATTAGTTTTTATTGCAACTTGTGGGAGTAATTGTGTTCTTGATACATTCTTCCATGACTTTGACATATTAACTTAAGTATTAAACTTCTTGCATGATGGGTTGTTAGCATTAAAGCTTAATAATTGCATGTCTAGAAACAACAATGATAATCTTGAATTTTGATATTGTAGTTGATTTCATAATCCCATTTGACTACAGCCACCATGGATCAATTTTTATTTTTATTTTTCGCGAACAATAAATTTGGTAATTTCATTAATAAAGTAAAAAGTGCTCAAATAGAGGCCAGGGGATGGACAACTAATAAAATGTTCCCTTTCGGAGTAAAGGAATCAAGGAAGCGAAAGGGAAATAAGAAATCGTTTGCTTAGCAAGGCTAAGGTGAAAACGAAATTTCTAGGACGGGGCCCCGACTCCCGCATTGTGATTTGGTCTTGCTATGTTCTATCTGCATTACAAATAGAATTGAATGTTGGTTTGAAACTGTCTAAAATTATTTTTTGTTTCCATAAAATCCTAATGGGATCGACACAATGCATTGTCATATAATTGTTAAATGCTCCATATTAGATCAAATTACTTGAGCCAATACAATATTCAAGAACTAAGAGACTATCGAACCATGCCAACGAGAAGAGGTGTTAAATTAAGAAAAGAAGCAGCAACCAAGACTCCAAGGCAAATTTTTTAATAGTAAATCCATTTAAAAAAAAATTACTAGGCGGTGTATATCTATCCATAGAAATTGGACCGAGTTATTTGCACTAAAACATTGAACATATTTGTCATAAACACAAGCACAAGATATGAAACATGCAGGAGCCATCGAGATGCTCTTCAACATGCATACAAAATTGATTACGATGATTTTTTTTAGGAAATCCTTGCAGTCTTCTCCTCGGAAGGTCAATGTTCGTTGTCGCAATCTCAATATCTTGCGGAATACCTGAGGCGACAAAGAAACAGGAGAGTGGTTCCATAGTGGAATAAATCCTTGGCTTGAAGCAGGTGAACAACACTCTTGCTCCTGATGTTGGCATCGCTCCAACATTGCAGCCCAGCAAGAAAGAAGCCCAGAATTTTCCAAACGCAGGAGGACATAAGAACCCATATTTTTGGTAAAATTGATAGTTCTCACAAGATTCACGTGAGGAAGAAGACGAAAAACATTGCAGGGCAAGCGAAAGAGCCCAAAACTGAAATTTAGGGCACACCAAGAGACCACCTCCTCACAGTCGAAGACTTCAGGGACACATGTTGCACGAGCAATTCCAAAGACCCAAATTAGTCCATTCTGGGCGGAAGGAGATGAGTAGTAGGAATATGCTTTGCACCAGTGGGAGTTATGTTCCTCATCCCCTAAGATGTTAATTGTATATCCAGAGAAAAAGAGAGTGGTCTCACAATTGAATAATTTTTGGCTTGAAATATATCTTTGGGAGCATCAAGAGACCATTTCCTTACAGTGAAAGACTTTTGCCTAGAACGGACTAATTTGGACCTCTGGAATTCCTACTCTCGAGCTGCAAAGCGGCTATTGAGTTCAGTGTCAGTTTCTTTTCTGAAACCCTTTCTTTTGGTCTTGTTAGAGCTGCCATCGTCGAGCTGGGAAGTGCCCCCCATTATGGTTGATTTCAATTTGGGTGCAGGAGTGGGAACAGCGTCTGCATTGCCATCATCCATTATCGTATCATCGTCCATCAGATCGTCTTCTCCCAGCTCGAAATTGACTGCATCAACCTCTGTGCCAGCCATCAATGCAGGTGGGCAGGCTGTCTAAGCAGTCGGAGTTGCCTTGGAATTCTTTGGCTTGAAATATATCTCTCGGTGCACCAAGGGACCATCTCCTTTTTTTCTCCTGAGTGGAGGGAGATGAGTAGCAAGAATATGCCTTGGAGTACTGGAACCTCTGGTCATCATGCCCGTGTTGAGATTTGGGTACCTTGGAAAGTGGTCCCCATGTGCTTGTAAGTCTCTAAGCATAAAGGGGGAAGACTTTTACCCTTGTACTATGTACTTTGTGTCTAATTTCACTTTGACTTAGGAGATTTAAGTCAAAAGTGAAATTTGGTCATTTTAGCCTAAAGTGATAATTAATTCACATAGTGGGTGAATTAATAGACATAAAGTGGAAACTATGGAAACTTAAGTGAAGTGGGTTTTGAGTTGAGATATATGTGAGATGATTTCAACCATTGATTAGGGATGAGATGAGATGATCTCATCCATCCATATTTTAGGTTTCCTTATGCATCCTAAAGGAGGGCGCAAGGGGCAAAGGAGAGCTCATTCCTTGTTTTGTTCACTTCAGGAGAAGTAGGAGGAGCAAGAGGATGAGAACAGTTGCAATGGGAGAGGCTAGCTACGGCACATGCTTCCATGGAGAGAGGCATCTAGCTTGTAGTCTCAATTATTTAGTGGGGAGCTTCCAGTTCTGAGGAGGGCACATCATCAGTGAGGAGGACTTACACCCATCAGATTGCAGTGAGGTCTGTTTCAGAGGGAGGCTACTCATCAGTGCTTGACTACTGTGGAAGGGTTTCCATATCAGAGCTTCCAGTTGGAATCTGCAGCACATTCAATGGAGTTGGTATCATTTATAAGGGGTGCACCATGCTAGAGCGCACTTGCTTGGATTAGACTTGTATTTCATCTTTAGACAAGCTACTATTGTAACAGGTTCATCTATATTTTGTACTTGTTGTATTCCACCATCTATTCTCCTCATTTATAGACATATATCCCAAATTGGTTTTCCCCGGGATGTTTTTATCCAAGGTCATGTTGACCAAAAATACCTATGTCAAATTTATGCATTCTTAGAAGTGTAGATCAGCATTTTAAATTTCAAATATCTAGAGGTAGTGTTATGTGTTTTAATGTATTATGCATGTGCTAACATTGAGTAAAGAAAACACTTGCAAGGGAACCTTAAAAGAGCACTTAACCATTAAATATTGAGCAGAAAGTTGGGTGACTATTTGTTGTCCTAAAACAGCAAGAAAAGACAGCCATACAGTTGAAACTTAGAGCCATACTAAGGTTAAGGACATACCTTAGATGGCAGCCTCATAGGACCTCAGAAACTCTACATGGTATCAGAGCCAAAGGTAGCTTAGACTTACTGATTTTGGAGCACTTTTGTGGGCAGTTTTGTGAGGTTTTACATCAGATTTAGTGGCTATTTTGGACAGCAAGTTTTCAGTCCAAAACAGTAGGTAAACTTCAGATATAAAGGTACCTCTCATCCAGTGCCAGTTGTACATCTTAGGGCATATTTTGGACAGCTAGTTGACAGTGTTTGTGGGCTGATTTTTGACACTTGTGGATAGCCTCTTTTCACACCTGCATGGATAGTAGTGAGGTTGTAGTGTAGGACCTCTTTTCATAGCTACTTGCTAGGAGTGATGTCGAGGTTTCGCTTACCTCTTTTCACACCTGTGTTGACAGGAGTGAGGCGGCGTTCCTTTGCATTTGGAGCATCGGAGTTAGTGCAGTTTGACAGACATGTCAGTATCTCAGATGCGTGTTGAGGACGGGCTAGTCGGGGATATCAATTAGTCATCTTGGAAGGCAAGGATGGTCTTTGTCTTAGAGGACCTCGAGCTATGGGACATAGTCGAGGCAGCTGTTCCAATCTTTCCTATCATTGCTCCCATCTTGGTGGCAGAATTCAAGAAAAGGAACAACAAGGCAAAGAGGACCATTTGTGATGTAGTCTGTGATCATATCATACCCCATTTGACAGGGAAGCCTTATGCATACGATATGTGGGCATATTTATGCAAGTTGTTCGAGATCTCTAATGAAAACCGGAAGTTGGTTCTTCATGATCGACTGAGGAGCATTCGCATGCTCGAGGATGATTCAGTTACTTCATTCCTTGGTAGATACACCCAGATTAGAGAAGATCTTGGAGCCGTCGAAGAGGTGGTGAACCCTAACTCTTTGGTGAGGATAGCTATGAATAACTTCACCAAACCTTGGGGTCCATTCGTACGCGACATTGTTTCCAGGGAGGTTATGCCTACATGGGAGAGGATGCGGGATGACTTCGTCCATGAGGAGATTAGGCTTGCAGTCGAAGCTTCTGGACAACAGCAGCAGTCAGTTTTGGCTATTGAGGACCTTACTCTTTGGAAAAAGGGAAAGAAGAAGATCATTCGTGGAGGTCAGCAGGGTCCCAAGTTTGGGGCCCCACCACAAGGAGGAGAGAGCAGCAGTGAGATGTTTTGTTTGTGGAGAGATGGGTAACTAGCAGAACAGTGTCCCAAGAAGAAGAAGAAGCAGCAAGATGTGTCAGCAACGACAACAGAGGAGATAGAGTTCAGTGATCAGTTTGCAAGAGAGTGTGTATTCGTGACTACCTTGTCTACTATTACACCATCCTTCACTAGATAGGGAGACAGCGTTGATGAGGACCGACTGACTCACAACAGTGATTCAGAGGGAGATGAGACTCAGTGTCCCTGGACATATTCAGAGTGCGTGATTGGTCCACCCAGTATAGCTATAGTTTCAGAGCAGTCGAGCAGACAGAGAGTTGATGCTACAGCTTCAGTGCATCAGAGGTTGATGAGGAGGAGCAGCAGGGCACCACAGAGGCTTGAGCCTCACTTAGCTTCTGAGACAGGCAGATCAAGTTCTAGATCMACTTTAGATGGAATTTACTTGGCGAGAGGCCAAGTTGATGACTCTTGGTGAGATACCAAGACGGGGAGACTCTTGGTGAGATGCCAAGAGTAGGTGGAAATCCTTGGTGGGAGACCAAGGTGGATATTTTTGGTGTGATGCCGAGATCTAGGTGATCTTGGATAGATGAAGAGTCAGTTCCATTTATAGATCACACCGATTGAGCATATTTTTGATAGAGTCCACTTTCAATGATCAGGGTATATCCATACTCACTGAGTATATGCCAGGAGGCAACCATGTCCTCTACAGGGACGAGATTGGTGGTGATGAGCACTTTCTTCGGTAAGAGGGAGTGTTGAGATTTCGGTACCTTGGAAAGTGGTCCCCATATGCTTGTGAGTCTCTAAGCACAAAGGGGGAAGACTTTTACCCTTGTACTATGTATTTTGTGTCTAATTTCACTTTGACTTAGGAGATTTAAGTCAAAAGTGAAATTTGGTCATTTTAGTCTAAAGTGACAATTAATTCACAAAGTGGGTGAATTCATAGACATAAAGTGGAAACTATGGAAACTTAATTGAAGTGGGTTTTGAGTTGAGATATATGTGAGATGATCTCAACCATTGATTAGGGATGAGATGAGATGATCTCATCCATCCATCTTTTAGGTTTCCTTATGCATCCTAAAGGAGGGTGCAAGGGGCAAAGGAGAGCTCATTCTTTGTTTTGTTCACTTGAGGAGAAGTAGGAGGAGAAAGAGGATGAGAACAGTTGCATTGGGAGAGGCTAGCTAGGGAACATGCTTCCATGGAGAGAGGCATCTAGCTTGGAGTCTCAGTTATTTAGTGGGGAGCTTCCAGTTCTGAGGAGGGCGAACTTGAGGAGGAGGGCATGTCATCAGTCGGGAGGACTTACACTTGTCAGATTGTAGTGAGGCTTGTTTCAAAGGGAGGCTACTCATCAGTGTTTGATTACTATGGAGGGGTTTCTAGATCGAAGTTTCCAGTTGGCATCTGCAGCAGATTCAGTGGAGTTTGTAGCATTTATGAGGGGTGCAACATGCTAGGGCGTACTTGCTTGGATTGGACTTGTATTTCAGCTTGAGACAAGTTTCTATTGTAACAGTTTAATCTATATTTTGTACTTGTTGTATTCCACCATCTATTCTCCTCATTTATAGACATATATCCCAAACTGGTTTTCCCCGGGGGGGGTTTATCCAGGGTCATGTTGACCAAAAATCCCTGTGTCAAATTTATGCATGCTTAGAAGTGTAGATCAGAATTTTAAAGTTCAAAGATCTAGAGGTAGTGTTATGTGTTTTAATGTATTATGCATGTGCTAACATTGAGTAAAGAAAACACTTGAAAGGGCACCTTAAAAGAGCACTTAACTATCAATTATTGAGCAGAAAGTTGGGTGATTGTTTGTTGTCCTAAAACAGCAAGAAAAGACAGCCATACAGTTGAAACTTAGAGCCATACTAAGGTCAAGGACAGGCCTTAGATGGAAGCCTCATAGGACCTCAGACACTCTATAGCCCGAAGGTGTTTACTGTATCTGGACAGAACTGATGTCGAACTGCTGCCATAAGTTAACAAGAATTTCCATTTGCTCCAGATGATGTTTGAATTGAAAATTCAGAAGGGATAATATAACCCTCCGCAAATCTTGGTTTAATGCATATCAATGGAAGACCTCCTCGAGCCTTTCACTGATCAATGACAATCTCCATGATTCATGCATAATGAGTCGTTACCATTAAAGCTTACTAATTGCGTATTTAGAAAAAAGTGCGAAGGTGGCGGTGACAGCGAAGAGCGATTAAGGATTAGAGATTTCGTAAAGGTGCCAACCAGACAACGCATGAAAGAGATTGCATGATGCTTGAAATGAATACTTGGAAAGGATAACACAACTCTCCACAAATCTTGGTTTAATTCGT
>JASDQU011103043.1:0-12697 GCA_032191745.1 Picea mariana
AATGTTAAAAGGAAGTGACATAAATGGTATAAATAAATATCATTATAAATTCATTTGAAATACAAGTCGAATTTGAGAGGAAATCAGAAGTAAAGAAGGCCAGATTTCAAGGGAGGATGAAGTCTTTTGGTGATGTGTTCTAAGGTATGTTATTTTCAGGTCATCTTACGATTTTCGATATAAATTTTTTTATTGAACGATTTAGATGGTAAAATTGCTATGTTATTGAGAAGACATGTCAAGGTACCTGTGGTAAAATTTTCAGCTCTTGATTCGCTATAATTATGGAGATACACTCTGTGGAAGATAGGGTTTTTGACCAGTCTTGAAGCTAGTCAATAAACAAGTGTTCTGGGTAAAACAATCATAATTTATTCATATATAATCCAAATTATGTGGGACCAATTTCATTGGAAAGAGTACGGAATGTAGTTTATTGTGTGAGAGTTTCATAATCTGATGTTAAATATTGAGCACGTGGCATTCTATACATGTTCAGTCTCCTGAATAAACCATAATTGAATAAGGTCTACCACTCTTTCTATAAATTCCTTTTGGGGAGGATTCAAGGAGTGAAACTTGGATAAGTTTCAGAAAATACATTGAGTAATATTATTTATAGGATCAGAGTATTCCAAGAATTGAATAATTGCAAAATTTGAATAATTCTCATGAAGCATTATCAGGTTCTATGTGATGGTTGGTTGATGGTGATGATTTAATGTAAAGTTTTATTATCTCTCATATATTCTTGGGTGGAAAGAAGGGGAAAGGATGGAGAGTTAAGACATCTCTTGATATTGGAGGATTGTATCTTCCTCTTGGAGGTTTATTCCTCCCTTTGCATTTGGAAGCTGTAGCTACCTTTGGAAGTCATTACTTCCCTTGAACAATAACTATTGATTATTTCTCATATATTGTGCATGGTGTACTGTGGTGTATTGGTGTAACTCTTATACTATTTTTCATTGCTTATTGGATATAATTGAATGGTTTAAGTATAATTTGAAAAAGGTTTTAAATTGTACTTGATACTGATTCACCCCCCTCTCAGTATCAACACCATCCATGGAATAATCACCCTTACCCATTTTGTGAGCTCTATAGTCACCCAACCCATCATTTCCCTGAACTCACTCTAGATCTAGTTCAAGCAGTTCATTTGGAGCGCACACAACAAAATAAAATTAGTAGTTCCCCTTACACTACTTTGACATGCCCCCTCCCCCAACATGAAACCATTACTCCAATAGGTGAGGTTCCATAAACCTTGACAGCATTTGTTACCCCTCACATGGGTAACCCCCCCTCAAACCCAATCTACCTCATGACTGGGGCACAATTATATAGACTTGGGGGCACCACTTACACCTCTAGTACCACAATTTTTGCTAGACCTTATTCTTGCAATGAAAATGTAAGTGTATACCAACACCATCATGGGACATCACCCTTGATTGGGATCAACTTATCCAAGAACGACATCCATCTTCTACACCATTTCAAATATGGGTCACCGTTAACACCTTTACAATTTATCGATGTATTATAGACGACGAGGCATCCTCATGCATTATGTCCTCATCATCTTGGAAAAAACTAGGCTCCCCTACTCTTATCCCATCGATGAATGAGTTAAAGGCCTTTGATGGTAGACTCTATTAACCCTTATGGATCTTACCTAATATCCCCATTGAGTTAGGTGGTAATACAATTTTGATCAATGTTGTTGTCATGGATGGTCCAGTGGATTAAAATATTATCCTCCGTCATGATTTCATCTATGCCATGAGTGTCATGGTTTCTTCCCTCTTTCGATTCATGATATTCCCACATGAGAGATGCATCATCACCATCAATAAAATCTCCTACACTGATCCCCACCCTCAAGATTCTCATAATATAATATCACATCATGTTGCTCACATTGAGTCTATGCACTATGTGTCCACTGCCACCAGTATTGAAACATCCACTCCCCTTACAAATGATACCATGCCTCTAGAACCACCTCCTCACCACTTGGGATTGGAGGGTGGATGGATTCATTCATCCTTGGGGACATCCATGCATGTTTCTTCCCCCAAACCAAAAATAAACCATGAAATATCAACTACATTCTTCCCAGAATATGAAGAATTCTTTGAGGCCACTACTTCTTCCAATGGTTCTAGTACCCTTCATGGGAACCATTATAGCACCACCTTGAGTCCAGTTCCCCCAAATATGATGTGATTACAAGACACATGGACTAATCGGTGTGATCCACCAAGATAGTTTCATTACTTATTGTAGAAAGGACCCCTTAGCCTTGGTCATTCTTAGTTCCCCCCATTGGGAAACATTGCCTCCTTCAAGGAGTGTCTTTTCCAGAAACTCATTGTTCCATGGCCTCCTTCAAGGAGTTCCTTTTTTAGGAACCCATCGTTCCTTGGCCTCCCTTAGGGAGTTCCTTTTTTAGGAACCCATGGTGGCCTGACCTCCTTTAGGGAGTGCCTTTATTAGGAACCCATTGTTCTATGACCTCCTTCAAGGAGTTCCTTTTTTAGGAACCTATCATTCCTTAGCCTCCATTAGGGAGGGCCTTGTTCAGGAACCCATGGTTCCTTGGCCTCCTTCAGCAAGTTCCCTTTTCATGAACTCATGGTTCCCTGACATCCCTTAGGGAGTGCCTTTTTCTAGGAACTCATCGTTCCCTACCCTCATTTAGGGATTAACTCTTATAAGAACTCATTGTTCCTTGGAATCCTTCCAGGGGCACCCCAAATTTTCATCAAGGGACCATTTTTCCCACTAATGTCAAAATCTCAGGTATGCTTACTCATTATCATTTATATCAAATATCCGTCATATGTTCTTTATCATCAGATATTTTTCACTTTGGGTATTTGATGTTTGTGTGTGCAGGTACTTGGCCCAACAATATACAACCCATTAAGTCTTGGCCACCCTATGTACCCTTTAGGTATATGTTCAAAACTATCATGCACTCACGCGCTTTGAAAATATATGCATATCCCAGTTCACCCATTGACATTTATCCTTAGGATCCACACACTCGGATATGCGGTACCATCACCTCCATTGCATTTAGGTATCATAATCCGATAGCATTCTCACCTCTATGAGTTGTCCCATATATATTTACCCCTTGGAATATTGACACTCATGTTGTTCTATCCATTAGGATCGAGAGTCTTGGTAGTGTTACAACCTAGAGTAATAACCTCATATTTCTTCCTCATCGTCATGCTAACCACCCCATTATGGACTGCCACATCATGTTCTTGGTTACATTCAATGCACCTCCACATTATCATTTACCCTCCATTTCATCCACAACTACTTTCCCATTTGCAATTTCATCCTCCATCCATCTACCTGGTACATAAAACCACCCATGGGGATCCTACCCTTCATCTCTTACATTCCCCTACTCGTGCCCCACGAGGCCAGGACATTCTTCACTGGGGCACCCATTTCTGTGCGTGTACTTTCAACCCAATTATTCTTTATTTATTTGGTAAATGTATAAAGCACATTTCATTTCAGCAAGTAGAATAGAATTTTTCCATCACAACTGATGGTGTCTTTTTCCTTGGCACATAGTAAACCATGTCGCCCTTGGTTGGGGAATTTAATTTTCATCACCATATTTTCGAATATATCCCTATCGTGGCCAAATACCGACTACCACTTACACCCTTGTCCCAAATATTTGTATTCTGAACTATCATCCACTCTTTTGTAGTCTCATCCATTCAACATAGTTTACCTAATATTTGGTTGTCTCCCTCACACCAGATCATATTTTACGGTTGCTTGCATCATCCCATTTTCCCCCAACCAAGGGAAATTATTACATCCCATACAGTTTGAGCTTCATCCATATCACCAGTTCATCCATCTTTCCCCCATACAGTCCCTGATATCATTTTGGTCAAATCAATATCAAGAATCCCTTTGCTTCTTACAGTCACTCCCCCTTCCCTGTCGATGTCAGCACAAGTTTCCAGGAAGGTGGAAATATCTTGGCTCTCATTCCACTATCAATGAGTAGTCTCATATGGCATAAAAAGATTCATCATTTCTTTCTCATGTCGTTGATCCCCATAACATTTGACTCCAAAAACGTTTCATGTTACGGTGGGTCTTACTATGTGACCATTGCATTTTTCAGTAGAATCCTAATACCTATGAATTTGATAGGCCATCAATGCCTCTGAGTCATTCACCACTCAATTCAGAGCTAGTTCATTCCCCAGAATGATCATATGTCATTATTGATTCCCCCAAGGGCGATGTAGATATCCATTTCATAAAAAGTTTTCAGTTACACTCATATTGTTTTGGTTTCATGACATGAGAATGGGGCATGCCCTCCTAATTTGTACAAATATACAACTTTATATTTTAGTTTTTAGAGAATTTTTGACACTACTATGAATCCCCTCTTCATTTGACGAGATGTTCCTACCATCCCTCTTCAACAATAGCTACAACTCTTCTATTGTTACAACAATTTCAACATAAATAAACATTGATGTATTTCAGCTATATGTATGCTCCTAAACTCACAGATCAGGGGGCATCTATTACCACCAAAAAATTGCTCAGAAAAATATAGAGAATGCATGAAAAACCCAACACAACATACTACCAATAATTATGGAAGGATTGCATTCAAATTGTCAAGATACCCACAAAAATATGCAAAAAGATCTTGAATTTCCACGCAGATTTAGAAAAAACAACCCACGCACATCCACGTGGGCTAACACAATGTACAATGCACACAATGTGCAGTTTGCGCAACTGACAATCAATAAACCCACACAGACGCAAAAACGATGCATTGATGATTTTGGTCGGGCCTCAACCACTTATGGGATGAAGTAGATCTCGACCGTACACCAAATTCTCCTTAAAATTATTCCTTGGGATCACTAAAAGGGATGGGAGGTACCTCTAAAGGCCTCCCATTCACACTTGTAACTAGTTGAAAAATATATTTTCATCCTCCTATAAATTGAGGATCATTGTTTGAAAAAAAGGAGAAGAATCCATAACATTGTTATGCTATTCAGAATTCTCTTGGATAAATCCATATTTCCCTTGAGCCATTAGTTTTGAGCAAGTGTAGCATAGTATATTTACACCTCTTGTGAATCTAAGCCTTGGGTATTTTTCACCATTGTAGACTCACCATTAGAGAGTGATAGCTCTAGTTTGTTAAGGGCTCAAAGGGCCCTACCTTAGGAGGAATAGGGGATTCATTGTCCCATATTTCTCCTTTTAGTGCACTCAATTCTAAGATTCAGTTCTATTGGGTAACCATTTAATTTGTTCAATTTCATGCACCACTTGTTTATGCTAATTTATTTTGTTCTCATTATTAGTTGTCATTTTCTGGCTTTATATCTTGTTTTCTAACTTGCAGGTCCACTAACTTGATAACCATCTTTTTGTTATGCCTTGTTAGCTTACAAGGGTATTTGAGCGACTCTCTTTTGATCACCCTTGTGATCAAAAGCCCCAAACAATCCTTCTTATTTTGTAAGAGGAAAAGTGTTCCCTATGGTAACCTAAAAGGTTGAATGAATGTAACATCAACCAACTCCCTCATTTATCGTCTCAAATTTTCCAACTCATGTCCTGAAATTTGATATGGAGCTCTAGCCAAAGGTTGAATCCCTAGTTTCATCTCAATATCATGGTCAATGGTGCACCTAGGTTGGAGAAATTTTGGAAATGAATTAGGAATCCGATCCACAAACTCATACAACACATCGACAAGTGTTGGTGGAATAGGTGTCCCCACTCCACCCTCATTCATTTCCCTAGTGACCGATACAAAAAATTGTGATTTTGGGTGCCTGAATACCCTCTTCATGCTTAGTGTGGATACCATCACCACCCTTCCATTTAGATTCCTTACTTTTGTGTGTATAACATAAGGATTCCTCTCACCAAGTATAACCAACTTTTCCAAAAATGGCACGAGGAATGACTGCATTCTCCTTAGGAACTCTTGGAAAAGAATGACGTCAAATCCATCCATCCCCAACACTATGAATTCATCCTGGAATTTCTACTTATACAATTGAATGTGAAATGTAGATGCAACCCTAGCTACTACCTTGACTGAGGCTCCACATGAGCCAATTTTAAGTTCGAGTTCACTTGACAATTCCATCTGTAAGAAATTATATGAGGCATTGGATTCAGCCAATTCCTCAATTTCCCTTCTATTGATGGTCAATTCCACAAATTGTTTTTGGTGGTCTCACTACCCTTGGTTTCCAATGAAGGTGCCTATCCACCGAAACCTTTCATTTGTAATATTCTATCTTTCACAACTTGTTAATGGAAATGAATAGTAACAAGAACATTGAATTTTACCTCTGTCTAAAGTGGGATGCCAATGGGTGCCATGCAACGTCACTCTACTAGGGTTTATTTCATGTATTTTTCATTTAAGTACATTTTAGAGGCAAATTAAAGGGGTTGAACCTCCTTTAATTATGGAAAAATTATTGTTGCAAGGCCTCATATAAATAGAGGCCTTTCCATTTTCATTTTTCATCATAACTTTCCTCTCACAAGAGGACTTGATCTGAAATTTTCTCCCTCTTTGGAATATTTTGTCTCTTTTACTCATGCACTAGGCTTGGAGGAGAAAGTTTTGGATGATTCTTTTCTTATTCTTGGTGGAAAATTCTGCAACTAGGGTTTTTTCTTGGTTTATGCTTGGTGAAGTAAGTAAAATCTGCAATTTATTTCATGTGTTTGTTGAATTAAATGGTCTGCGCATGGGTTGTAATACCCAAGGTTCACTTAAAATATTACCAACAAACCCACAAGACACCGACCCTTTCATCATCACCTACTTGTGCAGATGAAGTCTCACCCGAGGTATCTATTGGGAATGCAAGAACCAGGCTTCTGCAGTAGTAAGGGAAAGGGAGGAAGATACTGGAGTCATTGTTCCTTCTTATAGATTATGTATGTTCTCAATTATTATAGATATTCTCACAATCATTCATGAATATTGCACCATAATTAATCCATAAGCTAAGTCTATTCTATGAAGCATAGCAACATCATTCATAAGCGCATATAGACAAGTAAATAACACAAGAAACCATATTATCTATAAACTCTCTCTTTATTCATCTTTCATCTTACCAACTAAATAATACATTCACGACTCTTGCATAATATTCAACCTCACCGCTTAGTCTCTTGCTCTTCAGATCCTCAAATATCCCAACCCATTACATTTTTATACCCAAAATCTACGGCTTAAATCCCTATTCTTTCTATCCCAAAAATAACCCATTACAATGCATGGAATGGCTAGCTCCAGTTAACTAGCCATTTGATTTCTTCTTCTTTCCTCCCTTTATGCAACTTTTCTATTGTTCTTCTGTTTCTATAATGTTGTGTTGTCATCCTTTGCGATTTATTCTCTCACTCACTTGCTTTATTCTTTTGTATGTGCATTGTCTTCCTCCTACGCGATTACTTTCTTCTGCACACTTTCTTCCTTCTGCACACTTTCTTCCTTCTATGTGATTCTTTATACTTAGGTTTTTATCCTAAATTGCATCCAAAAATTCCTGTCCAACAAGCCCCCAACACTCACCTGTGGCTCATCCTGAGCCACTTAGTCTTGTTGCATGTTCTTCCATGCTCCAATGAATTGTTGAGCGACATCCTTAGTGGCCTCTACCTCTATGACAACTGTGGCCTCTTTTGTTGTTATCTCCTCTATGGCCTATGCAATAAAGTTTGTGAGTTTTTTCTATATTTCTGCCACAAAATTTTGACCTTACCTTGTATGGTGGCCAATTCTCCAATAATCCTTACTTCTTCTTCCTGCTTGGGTCCGAGTCTCTGCTAAAGGACCTTTTGTTGGTCCCTTAGTTTCACCACTTTGATATATGCATATCGCCGAGACAAAATGTCTGCCATACACTCAACTAGTAGCAATGTAGTCTCATTTTCTAGTGCCTCATTCATATGTTCTTTCACTTCTCACAGTTTGGCCTCTACAACCTTCATCTCCAGGTCTCTCATGAGATCTTCCCACACTTTCACACTCTCTTCGCAATTTTTTGCGCATTTGTCTTTAGATTTCTTAATATTTGCAATAGTTGTCATTTCCATCCTCATTCTACCTTCTGATGTAGGAGAATTGCAAGCAAGTGCAAGTGGAAAACAACTAGATATGCACCAACATGCATTTTGAAGATGTTTTGAATTTGAAAAGATGAAACATTAATCTAATATCTGAAAAGATATAATTTCTCTTGAATGTTTTGGGAATTGTAACATAGATCTTGAGCATTTAATGTAATGAATGTAAAGTATATGTAGGATTTAATTCGATTAGATATATTCGAGTTGTAGGAGGGAAAGCTCAAGAAAGATCCCTCGTATGTATTGTATTTTATTATTCTCATTGTAAGAGCAGAAGCTGTAGAGAAATAGATCATAAGAGAGTAGAGAAGAACAAAGATTGTAGAAGTTGTATAAGCATATTGTTGTTGCTATCGAATCCATGTACAAAATAACTTGAATTAATATAAGAATGATTTGATCCAATTTCATGGTGTATCATGGTTACTGTTTGCATCTATTGAATGGTATGTTTATAGTTTACTTATATACTATGTTATGCATTTGTTTCAATTATGTGTGTGTACCTGTGATTTCATGTTGAATGTATGAAGTCTATGAGAGGAAGGGTGTAAGTTTCAATTGTTTCTCTTACTAAGAATTCCTGCAAGGAGTGCAGTGAAAGTCCACAAGGAGTGCATTAAAAAGATTCTGAGTTTTATCTCAGAAATCTCAGGAGGGATACTGTTGTTCTTATACTAGCATAAGTGAAACATAACATAGAGTTGTGCAAGGTGTGCGCAGACCTAGTTGAAGTCTTAGACTTTTCCAACCCAAAGGAGCAGTTGAAGAAATTCTATCGCAAGGAGTGAATAGAGGTGGAAGACATCAGATAACCAGAGGTTATCATGAAGGCCGTAAGGAGTGAGTGCAAGAATTCCTTAGAAATATTTGAGTTTGCTGTGGGAATCAAGCTCAGGAAGGATAAAGACTTATAAGAGTCCAAAGGAAGGATGAGGGTTGAAGTCGGCTCATCGAAGTTAATTTCAGGAGGAAAATATGCTGAGTTCCTTGGCTGGGAGTTATTAAGAGTCTGAATAGACGGTTGAAAATATTGGATGGAGAAACACCGATTTTTCATGGGCCGTTGGATCTAATTGATCTACGGAGAGGTTAAGGCCAAGTGTCTTTCAACACTCGCAAGATCAGGAGGGATAGTGGATGTCAAATATGATCGGGAGAAAGCCGTCGATCTAACACTCTAAGTTTCGGTTTTTCAGAATTCATAAGTGTGGGGAAGGTTATAACTCGAGAATCGTGAGTCACAAATCCCGACGTGATCTGGATCGTCAGATCATGGAGAAATCAGGATCGTTGACTTGTAGGATAGGAATTCATGAGTTTGGGCTTCGGGAAAAGGAGGAGAGTTGCATCATGAACTCGTAATTCATGAAATCTGGACACACTTGGAGGTGTATCCCCAAGACTTGATTGGAGGTCATATGATAGACGCATAAAGGAGGAGCTAGTGGACCGTTATCCCTTTTCGAGGTTTCACAAATCATAGGAGTTAGGATGCCTCACAATGAAAGTCTCAATATCATGAAAAATGATGCACCTTTGGGATTAAGGTTGTGGTCACACCGGTGGTCATGTAGAGTGGAGGTTCTCGCCTAGTGTTTGTTTGCACAGGCGTAACTTCTAGAAGGACCCGTGGTTATATGTGTTGAAGATTCTAGTTGGGAATCAAAGAGCCGTTTTGGCTCAAAGGAATCTGAAGATCCATAGGCTTGGAGGTCAAGAAGACCCTGCTGAGGTGGGGATCTGCATCACCTTTGCACACCTTAGGTGGTATTCTGGGCATGCTCTTTAGTTGTATATCCTGGATCTGTTCCCTGAAGCTCTTCATGACTTCTCCAATCTTCAACACTTGTTTCTCCATAGTGGCCTCTATGACCAAGGGAACTTCTGGTACTTTTTTGTATAACTTCTGGACAACGACTTGTGTCTTCTATACCGTTGGATCTAATTTATCTATGAAGAGGTTAAGGACAAGTATCTTTCAACAATCGCAATCTCAAGAGGGATAGTGGCCGTCAGATCTGATTGAGAGAAAGTCGTCAATCTGGCACTCCAAGTTTCAACTTTCCAGAAGTCAGAACTGTGGGAAAGGTTATAACTTGAGAATCACGAGTCGCAAAATCCTGACGCGATCTGGACCGTCAGATCATGGAGAAATCAGGACTGTCAACTTGTAGGAGAGGAAGTCGCGAGTTCGAGCTTCAAGAAAAGGAGGAGAGTTGCATCACAAACTCGTAATTCAAAAAATCCTAACACGCTTGGAGGTGTATCCCTAGGACTTGACTGAAGGTCATATGATAAATGCATAAGGGAGGAGCTATTGGACCATTATCCCTTTTTGAGGTTTCAAAAATCGGAGGAGTCGGGCTGCCTCGCAACAGAAGTCTCGATATCATGAAATGCGACACACCTTTGGGAATAAGGTTGTGGTCACACTGGTGGTCATGTAGAGTGGAGGTTATTTCCTAGTATTTGTTTTCACATGCATAACTTCTGGAAGAACTTGTGGTTATATGTGTTGAAGATTCTAGATGGGAATCAAAGAGTCATTTCATCTCAAAGGAATCTGAAGATCCATAGGCCGGGAGGTTAAGAGGACCCTGCTGAGGTGGGGGTCTGCATTAGGTGGTATCAGAGAAAACAAATTTTGTTTCCTATAGAGGGAATATAGAGGACAATTGTGATTTGAATCTTGTGTGGACAGATTGAAACAATTCCACTAAGAAGGCGTCAAGAGAGACCCATGCCTGATCCAATTGTAGAAAGGGAGATGAGAGAACTTCATGATCGATTGAATGCTATGGAGACATCACAGTGATGAACACCTGATATTGGAGATATCAGTGAGGCCGAAAGTGAAAATGAATAAGGAGCCGAAGAAGAAGTTGTAGCCAAAGATACTGCAGGAAAACATCTATTCAAGGCTGTTGCAAGAATCGGTGCTAGAGAAAAAATGGACATCCCCATGTACAAATGAAACTTAAACATTGAGGAGATGCTAGATTGGTTTATAGATTTGGATAAATATTTTGATTATGACTATATCGAAGAGGATAGGAAAGTAAAGCATGTTGTCACTAGAATGAAAGGACATGCAACACTATAGTGGGATGAATTGAAGGATGACAGGTGTTGCAAAGAAAACAAAGAATTAAAATCTGCGACAGGATGTTAGTGAAGATGAAAGACAAATTCATACCCAAATATTACCAAATCAACTTGTTTTGAAGAATGTAGAATTTGAGACAGAAAGGGATGACAGTGAAGGAATACACTGAGGAGTTTTACAGGATAAACATTAGAGCTAGTCATCGTGAAAGTGATGATGAGATGAGATGAGCATGACCATGGTGACAATCAAGAATGTAGAAGATGCTTATCAGATTTCTTTGAAAGAAGAAGAGAAATTGGCTTGAAGCAAAGGTCAAAGGGGCAGAGATAAAATTCAGAGTAGAGGCAAAGAAGTTTCCCAAGACATAGTATAGAAGCCCACGGATGAAGAAAAGAAACCTCATAACCACCCAGAAAGGGGAGGAAGTTCACAAGGAAGACAATATGCTGACAGGAACATTTTTCCATGAGCAAGAGGAAGAGGAAGAGGCAAAGTAGGTGAAATAAAGTGTTTTGTCTGTGGAAAGATCAGACACAAATATTGGGAATGTCCCAATAGAAAAAGAGATGGAGGAGGCGAAGATCACATTTCATAAGCACAAAGGCAAAATGTTGAGGCAGAAGATGAAGAAGGAAGAAGATCCTTAATGATGAGGAAAATTCTCTTGAAGACAGAGAAGAAGGTGGAGAATCCAGTCCAGAAGAAAAATTTGTTTAGAACTTCTTGCAAGACCAAGGATAGGGTATGCAAGGTAATAGTTGATAGTGGAAGCATGAATAATCTAGTATCCACAGAGATGGTGGAGAAGCTGGAATTGGAGAAAGTTGCACATCCGAGCCCATATAAAGTTTTGGGGTTGCAAAAGGGACATCAGGTAACAGTCACTAAACAATGTTTAGTTGAATTTAAGATAGGGGGTTATAGAGATGAAATCTTATGTGATGTTATTCCCATGGATTTCTGTCATCTTTTTTTGGGGAGACCATGCCAATATGACATGAATGTTATCCACGATGGAAGGAAGAACACATATAACTTGGAAAAGATTGGTAGGACACATATGTTGCTGCCAATTGAAGACAAGAAGGTGAAAACAGAAGCAAGTGATACTATACCTCTCATGAGTGGGAAGGAACTTGTTTATGAATTCAAGAAAGACGAAAAAATGTAGTTTGTTGTGGTAAGAAAACCTAGAGTCATATTGACTAGTACTTCGATGGATGATCTACCTAAGGAAATTCAGGAACTACTGGAGAATTTCGCTGATATAGTGGTGGGTGATTTACCTTGTTCGTTGCCACCCATTAGAAGTATAAGCCATCATATTGACCTTATACCAGGAGCGATTTTACCAAACAAAGTAGCGTACAGATTGACGCC
>JASDQU011103043.1:18420-28963 GCA_032191745.1 Picea mariana
CCAATAACATCTCATCATCAATATTATTAAACATGTGCATAAAATCCCTAATACATCAGTTAAAAGATCAAAGACATTACATGAGCCTGCAATACAAGTTTGGGGAAAATGCAGGGCATCCTATTGGGCTAGTGTCCATTGGAAAAGGAAAGTTCCCGGAAGAGAGCTCATCAGAGCCATGTAAGTGGGTAAGGCAATCAAGGGATGTCCTCGCAAGTGTGTGCAGTGGGCGCAGAGGATGCAAGGTTTTACCTGTGGGTGCCTTTGTAGAAGGCGAGCTGCACTTGTCCTAGATGCAAATATTTCCAAGCCCATGCCTTTATTCTTTTATTCTTTATTGCTTTTTCTTCAAGAGGCTAATCAGGGGACACCTCCCTGGCATGGTGACCAGTGGTGACAACGTTACCCACAAGTACTTTTGCAGAAATGAGAAGGTTGGCTCGTTATGAGAACCCCTTTCCCTTGGCCTTGCAACCAAGAGTCACTACCCTGGCATGGTAACCAGATGGTGGTAATGTAATATTGCTAGGTACCCATGGACCTAATAGGCTAGCTCGTGATGAGACCCCCTATCCTCAGACTAGGTCTTGTTTTGTTATTTTTTTTTATGGGTCCCTCTTGTTTCTTGATGAGAATCCTTTTATTGCTTTCTCGGGGATCCCTGAGCGAAGCATCTCAAGGTTTTATTCTTAGGATTTTCTATTTTTCCATCTTTCTTTTACCTTATGGGCCTTTAGCTCCTTCTTCCCACGGGGTAAGGTGCAATCCTGTAAATAGGTCAACCTATTTCCTGGACAAGTGCAAGGGATAGATGGGCGGGAGGGAAGATGAAAAAGTGGTGTTATGATGGGAGCGAATGATGGCTTTTCAGAAGCCCTCCCCAGTGGAAAACCAAAACCTACGAGCACAGGATTACTAGGGCATCCTGTCAATCCCCCTAGACATGGTCAAATGGGAAAGCATAAGATCCAAGCATTTGTTAGAAATAAAAGGAAATAGATGCATATATTCAAGGGTTTTGATGATCAAAGTGACACATACCATGATACCCAGACTCATTACCTCACGGAGAAAGAGCCATCTTTGACACAAGACAAGGCCGATGGTGATGGATGTTGTTGTTTCTGAAAAGATAGAGGTGCTGAAATGAAGAAAAGGTGGGTCCTCTAGGGCCATGCTAAATTTGATTCGACTCTTGGTACTCCATGTCTAGGACATGTGGGCCTCGAGACATGATCTCCTAGTTATCCAAAAGTGGGGGATAACATATGGCTCCAACTCGGGGACATGTGCTCACCGTAGAGCACATGAGAACCTCAACATCTCTAGCATAACCTGTTTACCTACTCGATCTCAATAGCGACATCAATAATGGATTGGGGTGGTGATACCACCCCAACATACATATATATAGGACTGAAATAAATCAATCATAAATGTGAATGTAAAGAAAACCACTTACCTGTACTTACCTGTTGGCTGGATGTTGGGTATATCCAAACAACTAGTGAAGCCAATCTAGCAATGTCCCATGATACCTTCCTTTGTGCTTCATCATAAACCAAAATAATGATAAGTCAAGCACAAAAATGAAATGGGTTAGAATATATATCATATCATCGGAAATCACAAAGTCTAACTCATGGAGGAGGGTGGGAGGGATAAAATCATGCCACGTCAACCTTTGATGAAAGTTCTCAATCCACTTCAGGAGGGGGTATTGAAAGGTCCAAGGTTCAGAACATGGACCTAACATGTCTGCAAAATGGATACCTCAAACGTTCTCTCACTCTAAAGGGACTGACAAGAATCTGGCTGATGACTAGCAAACTCTCAAGGGAAAGTTGAAACACTGAGATGATAGACTTAAACTTGTATTATTCAACCAACCCTTGGAATCTAGGGTTTTCCCCAAAGGAAACTCAACATCTAAAGCATAATCCCCAACCACACCTCTAGAAACAAAAGAAAGTAAATTAATCAGAGGTGGCTCGGGGGTGTTGTCAGAAGGATATTTCTTTAGGTCAAGAAGGTCCTTCTATCGAAATCTAAGCACAACGGTGGTCAAAAATCATCTTCAAGGAAAGCATCCAAGTGCTCAGAGGAGTACTCATAAAAATCCTCAAGGTAAGACTGAAAGATATCAGGAAAACGAGGTACTAGGTCTTCCTTGGGTGTTTGGAAAGTATTGGTAAAAGTTTCATCTCCTTGTTGCCACTGGTCAAGAATCTGCGGTGATGATTGTAAAGGAAACACTTGGTAATGACTCTCAATGTCATAGATGGGATCCACATCATAACCAACTATGTCCCACCTACGTCTCCCAACATGTATGAACTCATCAATGTTATCAACTATGTTGGTATCTATGTCATAACACAGAGGATCCAAAACACTCATATGCTCATCTATCTCCTCCTCTTTTCCCGAATCATAAAGTAGAAAATCATCAAAATTTTGGGGAGGAGGGTAACTTACTATTTCTTCTTGTGCAAGAGCTTTTAGGGATTGGGTATCTTTGACATACATTATTGTTTTATCATCATGGATTTCCCCTTCATCTTCAAAATCACAAAAAGGAATATCCACTTCGTTCAAGGCTTCCATTTCTCCTTCATTTTTTGAATCATGGGACAAGGTGTTATCAGAATCTTGAAAGGAAAGAAACTAACCTCCTCATCATTTTGTTGTGTAGGATGAAATGGTTCGTGGATTACTTCATCGGATGGAGGAGCATAGGTTGATACTTCATCATTTTTCTCAGGTTCTAGCTCCTCAACGATATCTTCAGTAGTCCTATGTTGAATGATGGTTTGTTCCCCTTTTTCTTGGAAGTCAACATTGGAGTTCTCAAGGGAAAAAAAAAATTCCATACTAAGAGTACCTGAGGTAAAGAGGTATTTTATCCCAGATAAGGAGATGTTTTTCTTGATTCTTGTAGCCATTCCATAAGATTCATTGAGCATCCTTGGGACCGTTTTACTGAGGGGAAAACCTAGATGCAACAAAAGTGCATGGGTATAGAGATGGACAATGTACTCATCCTTAGGACGACGACTTTTAGAAACCTGATAAAGAGTGCCCTCAAACCTACTCTGGAAGTCTCTAAGGGTTTCATTCTTAGTTTTGTTTATATGCTCGAAATGTTTTAGTAGTACTGAGATGTCTTCCAACTGAATACCCCATTTTTTGAGAAATGTTTCTTCCAATTGTTCCATAGTTGTGATGCTAGCGTTGGGGAGATTGTCATAACACTTTCTAGAATCTCTGTGAAGAGTGGCGGAGAAAATTTTCATCACCACATATTCAACGTCATCACTGACAGGATGGACTCTAAAGTAAGAAAATAAATCGTCCATATGATGGTCGACTCTTTCCTCATCACTACTAGTGAACCTAGGGAGCCACCTCTCATACGTAGGGGGCATTTGTCTAGGGTATCCTGGGATATTTCTCATGTTTAAAGGCTTGTATTTTCCCAGATCCATTGAGAAGTCATATTTGGCTTCATCATTAGTGGAGTCGCCAGATAATTTTCTTGAAATTATCAAAGAAATAAGGGAATCACCCTAAGTGGAGTCACTAGGTAAGATTTTAATATAAAGGCTTTTAGAGGCAAGGATTACCGAAAATTATCATCTTGAGGAAGGTTTGACTCAGTGTTCCCTGACAACGATGCCAAAATGTTATCGCGCTGTTTGTAGTTATGATAATAAATGGATGAAGAGTAGCCAAACTAGCGTAAATGGAACCAATCCCACCCAATGTCACCTCAATGGGATGGTTCTTTCTATTTAGGGTGGTAAGGCTCAGGGGAGATATCCCTGGTGACCTGGGGGTTTGAGAAGGCAACGGTTTGAAGGCTAAAAGATAAATTCCCCCTCACAAGTCACCACCAAGAAGACAGTCTGGCTAATCAACGAATAAAGAGAGGTATAACCAAAAGGAGATGTACCTGCCCAAGACAAAGCAACAAAATATAAATATATGCAATCTTACTCACTTGGTTAGTACTTCATATAATCAATGAATATCTGGTATACAAACAATTGAATAATAAATGTTGATGAAGTCAATGTTTATAAAATAGAAATAATACACAATACACTTCATTAACAAATGCTAAGAAAAATGTGGCATTTAATGTGATAATCAACACTTCATTCAAGTAATTCCCTTAAATAACCATTCAGTTTATCATAAGAAAAACATTATCCGCAAAAGTGATATTAATACCAAGAGATGCCGAAAGCAACAGATTAACAAGGTTAGTTTTTTAAACTAGGGTTAGTATTTAAGGTTTCATTCAAAGTGTTGAGAGTGGTTTTGATCATAACATTCACAAGATCAGTCTTAGATCAGTGAGTTTCTAGGGTTAATGGAGTCAAAAGGAGGATGCAGGAGCTGAAGGATCAAGAAGATAGTAAAGCTAAGGATTGGAAGGTGAAGCTTTGAGGTGTTGCTATGGCAAGGCCTCAAAGCCAAAACCCTAGGGGAGAGAGGCTCAGTTTGGTGTAGGGGAACTAGGCCTCAGTGATCTCTCCTCCTTCCTTAACTCAATGGAAAAACAACTAACACATGAAAAGGCATAAAACTAAGACAATAGGATTTGCAAGGCAACGTGTTKCTATGGCAAGGTTTTACTATCAAACCCTAGAAAAACGACTCATCAAGGTGTAGATGAACTAGGCCCTGATGCATCTTCTTCTTATTAGCTCAGAGAAATAAAATGGATAGCATATGAAGAGGGGGGAAAGAGTGTAGCTAAGGCTAGGCTYAATCCTCTTCAGCATGAAAGAGTAGAGTGTTTCTAGGGCAAGGCTCTATCTCACTTCAACAAACAAAATGGCTAAGAATCTTGATGGGGACATGAGACAAGGACCTACAATGTGTGCTTGTCCCCTAGGGTTTATTCAACAAATTATAACCATAAATGCAAGAGAAATACAACTAAAATCATTCAATTAATTTTTTTTTCCAGAAATTTACTTACATTCAACTAAGAAATCAAGTAGCAAACCCTAGTTGTAACACCTTCCACCAAGATAAATGCCAAAAATGCCAATAAAAGACTTCCTTCAACAAGTGCACCTCACAATTTTAGCCAAGAACTCCAAATGTAGCTCAAATTGTAGAGCTCACTAATGAGTGAGTGAGAGATGATGAAAAAGTGAGAGTGAAAACCCTCAACTTATAGTGCACCATGACCTAATTTCACTTTTAGGTCATAAAAAGGCCGACCAGGCCAAAATACTAAAAATCATACTGTTTTACATTAAATGCTTAAAATCAAACCCTAATCAAGCTAAAGAGAGACGTCATGCCCCATTAAGGGAGACGTTAGCTCCTTCTAGGGCAGATGCAACATCCCGGAGAAAAACGTTAGCCCTCCTTGGGCTTCTCCAACATGCCACACGTGCCAACACTACCAAATATGCCTCCCAAGATGTCCATAAGGTTGTATGACATCATGATCATCATGGGTGACATCCTAGGCCTTATAAGGCCAACGTCCCACTGAAAAGGGCACAATTCCCCTAGGTCAAGATCTGCCAGGGTGCCTCTGGTGGAATGTCCTCCTTTTCCCCTGTGCAAAGCCCCTGATCCATATCTATCATGTTTCTGACCCTTGATGGGGTCACAACATCCATCTGATGGTCTCTTTAGCCCCATGGAGGTCCGAACTGATCATATTGCCATGTGTACTGGTCCAAAATGGTACCTATCCGCTGGGCATGATCCTACACATAAAAAACTATGCCCTCCATGGGCTCATAAGTCACAAGGATCATAGCAATGCCAATCACATCTCATCATCAATATTATTAAACATGTGCATAAAATCCCTAATACATGAGTTAAAAGATCAAAGACATTACATGAGCTTGCAATACAAGTTTGGGCAAAATGATAGGGCATCCTATTAGGCTAGTGTCCACTGGAAAAGGAAAGTTCCCTGAAGAGAGCTCATCATAGCCATGTAAGTGGGTGAGGTGGTCAATGGATGTCCTGGCAAGTGGGTGCAGTGGGAGAAGAGGATGCAAGGTTTTCCCTGTGGGTGCCTTTGTAGAAGGTGAGCTGCACCTGTCCTGGATGCAAATATTTCCAAGCCAATGGATTTATTCTTTTATTCTTTATTGCTTTTTATTCAAGAGGCTAATAAGGGGACATCGCCCTGGCATGGTGACCAGTGGTGACAACGTTACCCACAAGTACTTTTGCAGAAATGAGAAGGCTGGCTCGTGATGAGACCCCCTTTCCCTTGGCCATGCAACCAAGAGTCACTACCCTGGCATGGTAACCAAATGGTGGTAATGTCATACTACTAGGTACCCATGGACCTAATAGGATGGATCATGATGAGACCCCCTATCCTTTAAATAGGTCTTGTTTTGCTAATTTTTTTTACGGGTCCCTCTTGTTTCTTGATGAGAAGCCTTTTATTGATTTCTCGGGGATCCCTGGGTGAAGCATATCGAGGTTTTATTCTTAGGCATTTATCTTTTTCCAGATTGCTTTTACCTTTTGGGCCTTTATCCCTTTCTTCCCACGATGTAAGGTGCAATCCTGTAAATAGGTCAACTCATTGCCTGGACAAGTGAAATGGATAGATGGGCAGGAAGCAAGATGAAAAAGTGGTGTTATGATGGGAGTAGGCAATGTCTTTTCAAAATCCCTCCCCGGTGGAAAACCAAAACCTATGGGCATAGGATTACTAGGGAATCTTGTCAATCCCCCCATACATGGTCAAGTGGGAAAGCGTAAGATCCAAGAATTTGTTATAAATAAAAGGAAATAGATGCACATATTCAAGTATTTTGATGATCAAAGTGGTACATACCATGATACTCGGACTCATTAGCTCATGGACCAATAGCCATCTCTGACACAAGACCAAGCCAATGGTGATGGATGCTGCTGCTGACAAGATATAGGCACTCCTAGATCTAACTTATCCCATGATTAACTCCTAGTTGCAACCACTTTGACTAGTCAACTTCTTCTAGGAGCTTATAGAATAATTTGACATTTTTGACCTTCTAGGGGATTCTAGATAACTCATGGGGGTTTTCCAACTTTACTAAGCCAAATATCCTCAACCTTGAGGGACTACGTAACGTACCACATATCATTGGAAACATCACAGTGTGTATTATCCATCTATAATAGTATCAGCTGCAAATTATTTATCTTCATTACATTATTCCTCAACTAAACTTGGGTTCCTTACCCATACCTATGGAACTAACACAATGTGCTACCAGACATACTTAAGGTTTGACATCAATATCTAGGGGTTGACATCAATATACAATATMAYAATATCAATCTCCAAGGGTTGATATCAATGACAACCAACTATCCAAACCAATTGTCCATTGATTTAAACCAATTATCTAAGAAACCCTTATATCCCTTGACCCCTAATCCATAACAATAATAACCCCTATAACCCATAATCTTTATCATCCCTATAAACAATGACATATGTTAAATATAATTCATATTACACCTAGCCCCCAACCCTTAACCATTATAAACCCTAATCCCTATCGCATCTAATCCTTAACCTTTATGACCCATAGTTGTAATAATCCCTAACATTTATCAAAAACAAGCATCAAGGATACAACCCCTAACCAGTATATGGTATAACCATTATAATTTATACTACCTGATAAATAAGAACTAACCCCTATAACACTTAACCCATTAGCCTTATCACCTCTAACCCCTATCCTTTATAACTCATAACAAATAATCCCTATAATCCTTAATATTACAATGTTAACCACTCTAAACCCTAACTCTTAAGAACATGTAACCACAATAAACACTAACTACTAACCTCTAGAATCATTAATTACTATAATTCTTAAACATTATAACCCCTAACTCATATAATCCATAAAACCTAACCTAAACCATAACCCTTAGCATGTATCACCCATAAATCCTGTCACCCTAAAACTTTGACAACTAGCCCTAAACCATGAAACCTTTTAATCTTTAACCTAATTAATACCTAACTCCTTAACCATATCACCCCTAGTTCATATTACATATAATAATAAATTATAATAACCTTTAACATCTATAAATATTATAAATAAACACTCTAAATGTAAATAATAACTCTCAATATTTATAACCCTTTAACCGATATTACTTAGAAACCCTAAACCATGACCTCATAGCCATATAACCCATGTAATCACTAATTGCTTAAAAGTATCACTATAGTGCATACCAATATTTAATCTATAATCACAACAACCACTAATCATTACAATGACTAACCCTAGAAACTATGACTGAAATAAACCCTATCCCCCATAACTATTAACCCAAATGACCACTAGCACTATCTACCATAACCCTTAATCCATACCACCTATAACACTTATAACCCTTATCCATAACAAATATTACCTCTAATCATTAAAACCATTAACCATTGAAATCCCTAAACCTATCCCTATACATCCCTACCACCTCTAACACGTATAGCCCTTAGCCCTAACAATTATAACTCCTAGTCATTAAAACCATTATTCCTTCAAATTCCTAACCATATGAAAGGAAATAAAAATGCGAGAGAAATAAAAACAATAACCAAGAACATAGAAACAACAAGATTTTACCCTAGAAATCCAAAACTGGGAGAAGCCAGCTAATAGATCTATTAGTTCCTTTACCAAACCCAGTGAAGCTAGCCAATATTTTGGCCCCGACCAAGTGAGACTTCACCACTCATGTCCTGACACTTTACAATGGAGTGTCCTAAGCCTATTTAAAGGCTTCATTACATGTAATACATGGGCTCATTACCATGTTTCACCAATACCATGTTCTTGAAACCACTATTGTTTACCTGACAACCTTGACTATTTCACTGAGTTAAGTTTAAACTAACATTCCCTCCTTTAAATCTGACTTGGGATTTCCTATGACCAAATCTGGCTAAACTGGACAAGTTATATTGCACCACTCACCTCCAGGCCCTACCCATATCAAAGTTTATATCCAAGGTCTCTAAGAATATGGTATGTACCGCCTATCACTTAGGTGTACATCTAGACTCTATTGGTAATCTACCAAGGGTACGCATGTCATACCAGGTCTTACAATCGTATCTCGATTTACATTAAATTTTCAACTCCATTAAAATAAAATAAAATTACTCTTGCCTTTACATTCCTCATATTCGTACCACCCATGCATTTTTGAAAATAAAATCCAAACCCAAACTACACACCAGGTCATTCTAGATCATCATCCAAACACACTTCCATGCCTCCCAAGAAAATACCAGCATTATCATCTCCAAGACTAGTGCCATCATCCAATCTAATGATCTAGGGATTTTCCTTTTCCACCACCACCACAATCATCATTATATCTTCCACTACCTTTAACCTTCTCCAATCGTGCATCCATTCACAGAATAGTGTTCTAGGTGGGTTTTCCATGCACTGATCCTCATGGGATTTATTTTGTTGAAACCCTAGCTCTGTACATTGGCCATTGTGTCAGGGGCACTCCATATTTCTTCATAATCAAAACACTCTTGTGAGAGATTCTGGGTTCACCTTGCTATGAGACCACATGAAAGGAAACAAAAATTCAAAGGAAGTAAAAATAAAAACCAATAACATAACAACAACATGATTTGTGTTAGAAAACCCAAACCGAGGAAAACCAACTAATAGATCTAGTAGTTCTTTTCCAAGCCCGACTAAGCTAGCCATTATCTTGGCCCTGACCAAGTGATCCTTCACTTTTCATGTCCCAACACATTAAAATTGACTGACCACGAGCTCAATACCATGGATCATTGATACAATGTGCTTGAAACCACTATTGTTGACCTAACAACTTTGACTCTTTCACTGAGTCAATTTTAACCTAAAAACATATCCCTATATAAAARAGTCCCTTTTTTACGAAAATAAATGGGATAAATCCATTCTAGATGTCAACCCATATATATAAGTAGTCTCTAACCMTATCAAACCAAAACATTCAAGTCCCAACTTGGGAAAGAAAGAGATACTTTTTCCAAAGGTAAATGGGATGTTAGTAAAGTATAAATCATGAGTCGTAATCTAACCCAGTTAATCTTGGCTACTGAGTGTATTGTCATAGGTGAGGTGGGMAACAAAGCATGTATAACAACTGCATTTGGCTAACAACTCATCTTGRCCAAGGTGTTTGCCAGTATCATTGGGATACTTCCTTATCTAAGAAAACATCCATGTATAGTAGCTCAAGGATTATACCATCTAATGGTGTAGTGAGCATCCAGCCAGGGACTAACCTAATTTGGTCTAGCTATGATTGGACTTGGGAAACACCCCTTATCATAGAGAGAACCAATATACCATTACAAAAAATGTGTGGAAACATTGCATTGTTCTCCAAACAAATAGCATTGATTCTCCATAAAAACAATGTACCTAAACCCCTATAATCCCAAACCATTCATGCCTAAAAATTTGAACCCATATAAACCCTAATTATATCACCCATAAACCCTAGA